>MLYV02000847.1:0-67976 GCA_001913855.2 Hermanssonia centrifuga | reverse complement strand
TCACAGTGTCTGAAAGAGATGAAGGAATAGTCAAAGAAGTCTCATTGCCACGAAGAAGATCAAGACCGCCATGGTACTATCATGAAAACACGGAAAAAATGCAGTTAGAATTGATGATGTGACTAATTTACTGTGTGTTCTCTCTACCATCCATTATTTGTATCTCTATGCATTGCGCAAAGCCGTCAGCTCACTATCAGAATTTTTTGGGATTTTTTGACAATTTTTGCAATTTCTTGCTAGGCTGTCCGGAAAATCCGCGCAGAAATGGCCCACAGCGCCGCAGGCTGTCCGAAATCCGCACAAAATGGCCGTTTGGAGGCCGCGCATGGGAGGCCGAAATTCGGGACATTTCCGGATGGCCTTTTTGGGCGCTTTCGGGGGTCCTCCTTCGAGATGGTTTGGCGAATTCGGAGGCAGTACTATGGTGGGAGGTGACTTTATAATCGAGACAGTGTTTATAATTCACTTCTGTCTCTTTCCACAACTCATATTTGATGTCGGAAGTATTTTTCCTGTATGCTAACAATGTCTACAAACATGCTCATGTAATGTTTTTGGTGATAATCTTGAGTTGAGGCCGACAAGAGCCAGATGTTTTCAACGGATGAATGAAATTTGGCTCATTTCTGCTACAGATCTATGTATCGAGCGTGTCCCTCAAGTCCTGATGCTCTGATTCCTTTAATGTAGCATCTTATAGTCATTTCCGTCTTTACTGTACAATTTATGATGTCACCTGTGTTTTGTTTTGTGTGAATACAGCTTGATGTTCTCGAGAGGAATGCGGGTCTGCCACAACGTGACAGAGTTCTTTCTCCGATGAGCCTGTGCCGCAGAAACAGCCCATCGGCTTGTCAGGTTGCCGACTGATGGTGACATCGAGTTTATAAACACTGGTCGTCGTTGCGGAAGAAGTCCGAGAGGGTCATGACTGCATTTAAAAAAAGAATAAAAATATAGAAAGGCACATGAGACATGAAGATATATGATAGTAAAAGTTTTATAGCAAAATATATATGTTGTGGGAGGGAATACGACGAATGGCTGAATTTTTATAAAGTGACCTCCCGCCTCACCCTGTCGGTGGTAAATTTCTGATCTGTTGCCACGTGGTACTAGTATAGACGGGGATCCCGCTCTGCAGGCTGGGTCGGACTCGGAAGGGGCGAGATCAATGCTATGCTCGAAATCTTCAAAGGCTATACTTTTCATACATATTAATGACTCTCAGCTATTCCATGGAACCGCAACCTTTTCTCCCTCGTTTGCGACCACGAGAGACTGACGGAAGAAACTTGGCTTATCATGATGCCCTTCCCTCCAATGCCAAACCGTTCCGCCGCTGCGGCGCAGGGTGTACTAGGTGGACATGGTACTCCAGGCCCAGGAATGTATCCATTCACTCCGTACTTTGTCACGAAGTCTACGTTTTTACCCGTTGATACTGTTCAAGATACAAGACGTGAGCAAATACAGGAGTGGACATGGCTTGCACAAGCGTTACGGACGGGGGATGATGGGAAGGTGAAAGACTGTGACGACGACATTGATACACTTCTAGTGTTCGTAAGTCTACTTCTAACTCTACTTCGTTATGCACGTACAACTCGCCCGACACGCTGACCTTCTAAAAGGCTGGCCTGTTCTCTGCCGTTCTTACGGCCTTCAATATCGAATCATACAAGAATTTACAGCCGGACTCAAACAACATATCCGCGTCTATCCTGCAGAAAATATCCCGCCAGCTAGGCAGCTTTCAGCTGTCGCATGGGTTTGCGAACTCTACAGAGCCATCATCGGCATCTCCTGGATTCCACGTTGAGGCATCGGCTATCAGAATCAATATCCTCTGGTTCTTGAGCTTGGTGTTCAGCTTGATCACGGCCTCGCTTGCTATATTGGTGAAGCAGTGGCTTCGCGAGTATCGTTCTGGAAAACAAACCGCCCCGGACGAATACATTCGTGTCCGACAGTATCGATACGAGGGTGTCATCAAATGGCACGTATTCGAAATTGCTGCGTTCCTGCCATTCCTGCTCCACATTGCTCTCTTCCTCTTCCTGATTGGGCTTAGTGACTTCCTCATATCATTGAATCCAATAGTTGGCTGGTTCGTAACAAGCGTAGTCATTGTATGGCTGCTGCTCTATGCCGGAAGCATCGTTGCGCCGATATTCTTCGATGGCTGCCCTTACACAGCGCCTCTTGTGAAAGTAGGCACTCGTGCTGCGAGGCGTATTCTCTGGCACCTTCGCAGCAAGTCTCCCTTGGGCAAACAGACACGGTTGTCGAAGTACTATGATTTTCCTGGCGATGAAAAGGGATTACGTCGTGACAAACGCCTGGACTTACCAGCTTTCGTCACAGCAGATGAAATTTTATCGGACGACTCCTTCGCTGAATACGTTTTGCGTCCATGCCTTCGGGGAACCGGAGGGCCAGACACGACCATCTTCGTACAAGCAATGTTGCAACATCGTCTTGGTCACCCGATCCCGACATTGGAAGCATGCACTACAGGACACCTGGACTTTTCCCGCCTGAACACGAGGTCCCTTGTGGTCTCCATACTCATCTTGTTAGATGCTCTCGATTCCGCAATCACAGCTGCGCGTGAAAATGCCATTTGGAGCCCATGGATGCACGAGGCTCTCACTTATTTGTGCGCAGCTGTCAACCATTGCGGCCCGTTTCGAATTCGAGACATCGGAGCAGTTAAGGATGCTGTCTTGGATATGGGCGGCTCTCTTGTGCACCTGAATATCGACTTCATAAAGGAGTTCTTTTTACTGAGCTCGAAGTTCCCGTTGATTTGCTTTCCAGCAGTTCCAATGATTTCACCAGAGCGAAGTAAGTTACGGTTCGGGTTATATCTCAAGATGCACTAACTTGAGTGGCGGTAGCTCTTCTGGACGTGGTAATGGCGGCTGCAACGCTATGTGCGGACGGAGAAGACCCTCTGCAACTATGTCGAATTGTTCTCCATGTCATCTCCCAGCAACTGATCATGATTCTACGGGGTGAGCTCCCATATAACGGAACTGGTTTCGGCGGTCGAGATCTCCAAGACCCTACCATGTCATTTCTCCGATTCCACGCAGTGGCAAATACTATTCGCGACAGTGCGACCTGGGAAGGACTTATGCATACTTTAGCTACTGCTATACGTCAACAATATTCCACGGGCAGTCTGCTACAGGATGCCGAGGCCGTATACAGTCTGAATAAATGCATCGAGAACTGCCAGGACCTCAACGAGCGCTCTACAAACTTCATCCCTCCTAGTCTAGCTAATGTTTTGCTAGGGTTTCGTACAAATCTTGCTGAATACAAAGTGGGCCTGGTGTTCATCAAGTTCAACCATGCTACATTACTCATATTATGTGTTATATAGCTCGGGAACATGGTACCGACGGAGATCCACGCCGCACCGATATCAGCACCCCAACCCGACCGGGACATCTCACTCCCTGGTGAGGCTGAGCTCGCTCAGGGTATCTCCCAAGATGGTAGCAGACCTATCTCCAGAAACCCCGTCCAGCTGGGTGCAGGTGTACGATTTTCTACGGCTTCATGGCCCCTCCCGGTTTTTGATTTGGGGCTACCCCCGGACTGCTTCCCCTTCACTCCAGTAGAATCTCCACGGCCTATCCCTAAGTTGACAGATCTTGTCCCAATATTCCCTACCGACGGACCTCGTTTTTCACCAACCTCTCCCATTGATCCATTCTCAATTCCTGTCTCAAGTCTGCCTCCTGGATTTATTCCAACGCATTATTTGAGTTTCAATATGACTACAGAAACTCCAGACGATCGGGTTCGGCAAGAACTACACTCGCAAATGAAGGATCCCGACACCGTGAACACTGCCAAGGTCGATAGTTCATCCATATTCCGACCGTTGTTATCATCCAAAATGGACGCTGCAACAGTCATCCCTGAGAAGTCACTCCCTATCCGAGTATCATCATCGGCACTGCCAGTCCCTGATGCTTTCTGCATTCCTCCCCCTCCCCCCAATCATCCTTTCGTTCCGTTCGAACCTATTCGAATACTAAATATAAATATTGCCCCCCTGAACACACCCCTTATGCCTCAAGCCCTTGTATCAAATGCTGTCCGGGACCCTGACTGGTCTCGGTTCATCACGGTAAATATCCAATTGGACTCTCCGCCCTACAGTAATCCACTCATAGTAATCTCCTTCAGGATCTCATGTTGGCTGGTTCGGGGCGGCTTGATGCTTCTGCACTCAGTATTACCGAGGCTTGGAATATTTCTTTCTTTACAGCACGCAGGATCAATGTTTCGCTTGTTTTGAGCGCCGAAACGGAACTTGAAGACGATCGTCAAAGTGACCCCCATATTGCGGCCGGTTTAAGGGAGGAAAGTGGCGACTCTTTGAACAATAGAGCCATACAACATGACGAATTCGAACCCGCCCAGGCTCTCTGTCTTACGGCGGATCCAACAAATACGCATATACCTAAAGTACACATCCATCCCTCGTACGAACTTTGGATTACCTATATCAAGAAGCCTCCGCCGCGTCGGGCACTATCGTATTCTACACTGTACGGCACACCAAATTACGATCTACGTGGCTTCGATATTGGACTGAAATCTGCGGGGATAAACTCCGCCCGGCGACGTCCAAGGTTGGGACGTAAATCTGTTCACTGGGACCCTGGTTTTGTGAGTCTTCCCATCGTTCGTCTCGGACTATTCCATTCATATCTGAGTCACCGCCACCTTCGACAGCATCCCCGGTCTATATCTATCGGCCAGTACAAACCGTTGTCGTCTATCCCTGAGGCCGACGAGCCCTTTAGACGTGCTGTTTGAGACCGCAACTATATTATCGGACAGCATATATACTGTATTGTACAAATCTTCTCATTGACCCATCCCTCTACGAAGGAAACGCTACATGCACCTATCATAGCGGTCGAGACGATAGTGTACACTGTACAGATTGTTTGAGATTATGAGGGTAAAGTTTACTGTGGTTCGACCATGGAAATAACGATGACATTGGTTGAATACGGCGTTTGTTTGTACGACAATGAAGAAGGAATAGTAGTTCTCTTTAGAATTTGACTAAGGGGGAGGGGGGGTGCTGTCTGCACCTGCAGCAACCTTGCTTAAGGGCTGAGGATATTGTAATGTGGGTATTTCATACCCACTCTCGGGCCCCAAAGAAACCTGGTCAAACAAGGTAACTAGGTCACTCTCCTTTGGCATGTCTTCTGATACCGTGACGGGATAAGGTGAACAATACAAAATTGTGTCGGCGTCCATGCTGGGCAAAGGGCTTTTGGAGGGCCTCTGTGATCGCGGCGCGATAGTACAGGAGCTACGGTGCTGCTTGCATTTGTTCTTTTTACGACGTTTAGTCACACCATTGTGCGAAGTCGGGGTGGGGCAGGCAGAGGCGAGAGACGAAGGGTCCGGCGGGAGCGGGTATACCATGCGCTTCACAATGACGGCGAATATAGGACATATTGCCCCCGTAATAGTCACAGTCCTCCGATGGACATTTCCAGAGAGTTTTACGGATGCTTGAAATAGATGAATGAGGTCGAGCTAGGGATGATGCAGTAAAAAAGAGCGTACAGTAAAAAAGAGCGTACAGTAAAAAAGAGCGTAGTACAGTAAAAAAGAGCGTACAGTAAAAAAGAGCGTACAGTAAAAAAGAGCGTACCAGTGCTCTAGATACGGTTGATACGCGAAGAGTGACAGTGACCCCCGAGGTCTGATGGGTATATTGCCAGGAGGCGTAAGAGAGTCCATTCTCTCGGACAGAGTATTGTGGTTGATTAGCTTGGTCTAGTGGGTAAAAACTTTGCTCCTAGCTTTTATACCTTGTTCACAGGACGTTCGAGGTCCGCTGCAAATCGGATACATTAAGTCAAGAGAGTACTGGCCACACATCAGGCCACATAACAAAGGGATGTGGCGGCGCAGGATGGCCGAAACAGCCATCGGCTCTGATCCATCTCCACAATACAACCATACTGAGCTAGTTATGCTGCGCATTCGGTAGAGACAACGATATAGACCTAAGTCAGGACCGCGTCTCTATACATCGCCTGACAGTTTGAAAGACAGGCCGCTGGCTGAGGTTTAATCATAGCATGTTCACCCGCCACTCAACCGGAGTTTGTCATTTCCGACGGGGCTAGGGGAACGATAAAAACGGCCATTTATCCGGTTGCCACCTGATAGCGTTGAATTAGTCCATTAATTTAGCAGTAAAAAAACCGTACATCCATGCTGTATGCTGTAACAACGAGGAACCCCTGGACTTGTCTTTGAATGAGTCCAATCATGTTGGGATGGAATCCGCCCACTGAGTTTTTGAGTACCCAGGGGGAACGAAATGTATGCTGTGCTCCTATAGCTCGACCCCTCCAACATGCTTTATCACTGCATTATCCCTAAAGTGCTGTACGTCCGATTACTAGTGATGGGATACCTATGTTCGTAACCTTGAATGTGAGTCACGTACAGTGAACTTCGCGCTCACAGAGCGCACCTAGCATTTTTAACAAAACAGACAAGACACTGTGAGACATCATGCATCATTCCTGAGGCCTGGCGGGGAGGAAAGGTTTGTCTTTAGATGTATATAAAGATAGAGAGTTATATTTCATACCCGTACACCGAACTATAAAAGCCTAAAATGATCAGCTTGGAGTTACCAGGCAGTGATGCGATATCATTCAAGACTATAGGTATTTTTCTCCAACTATTAACGAAGTAAATTGAGTGAGCAATGCTATGAGTAAGGGAGACGCACCTCTGCCTCGAGTTCTTTTCGTACACGATACTCCTCTTCCGCGACAATAACAACATGGTGGTCATCGAGGTCTTCGATGATGAAGCTCTGCTTCTCGTTCATCGTAAGAAGGATCTGTTTGACGGCGGAGTCACTGCCGGAACACCTGTGTGAGCCGTGTCCTGCGCAGCCCTCGTACTAGTCCTCCTACCATGTTAGTAGGATGCCTGTGTGTATCCGAGACGGTGAGAAGGTTCCGCTGTACATGAACAGCTCAGACATGCCTCGGATTGCCTTCATGAGTCACTCTTGAGCTCGACGGACCGGACGTCCCAGGTAAAAGGGATGTGAGATTATACGCAGACCGGTGTAAGCCGTCGAGAGCGAGAACTTCGAGCGAGGAGTCGCAGGCAAGAGCACGCCCGCGAGTCACGAGAATTATTCAAAATAATCAGTCCTAGATGACCCACGTTCGCCATCTCCTCCGCCTCCGCCTCTCCCTCGTCCCCCCACCACCTCGTTCTCTCTGCAAAACACCGTACTCAATACTTATTATGCCTATACCCCCTGCAGTGCTCGCTCCGGGCGTATTGTGCGTATGCTCCGTTCGCGGCAGTGTCAAAGAAGGATCTAACTTGATCGCCTGCACTTTACCGATAATTTGGGCCTATGAAGAACTCCCACAGATGTCGAACATGTTTTACCTCCACAACCAACTATTCCGGCTGGACCTCTCAGTACGGTGCCCGTGAGCAGTGTGCAAGTCGCGCCGCTTGCTACAGTGGTAGAGTCCGCCAAGAGACTCGCGGCCTGGACGGCCGTGGACAAGCACGTCTTGCCAGAGCACAAGGCACGTACCCTTATTAATGGCGTGCGCGCAACGGAAAGCAGATTGAGATGTACAGGTCATTGGCATCGGCTCTGGGTCGACGGTTCCGTTCGTAGTGGAACGCATCGTTGCTCAAGGTCCCGAGGTAAACAAGGACAGGGTCTTCATTCCCACAGGTATGGGTCGCCTTTATAACTGTTACTGGATGCTCTATGAATACGCGAGTGCAGGATTTCAATCGAAGGAACTTATAGTCGAGGCTCATTTACGACTGGGAGACGTTGACCAATACCCTACGATTGATGTTACGATAGATGGAGCCGACGAAGTGGACAAGGACTTGAATTGTATCAAGGGCGGAGGAGCTTGCCACCTCCGCGAGAAGGTACTCGCTGAGGCTGCCGATACGTACGTCTTCGTTTCAACATGAAATGTTCCCAAGTGTGATCAACAATTACTCCCCCAGTTGGATAATTGTCGCCGACTACCGCAAGAACTCCGACGTACTTGGCAAAAACGTTGGTCGTCCAGTACCGCCATGTGCCGTAATGGCTCTGATGACGTTACTCTACAGTGGAAACAAGGTGTTCCTGTAGAGGTCGCACCGTTCGCGTACGTCAAGGTTCTGCAGAACTTGCGGACGCTTGGTTCGGAGAAAGCTTCGCTTCGCATGGCGAAGATGAAAGCAGGCCCTATCGTCTCAGATAACGGAAACTTCGTCATCGATGCACCGTTCCCTGAGGAGCAAATGAAGGACCCTTTCACGGTCGGTGTCCCAGCGGGTATATCACCTGATTGTACAATGCAGCTGATCTGTACTTTGGCAGCTTTTGGGGCGCATCAAGATGCTCACAGGCGTTGTGGAAGTAGGCTTGTTCTGCCATATGGCAAAAGCGGTTTACTTCGGAAACCAGGTATGTAAATGTGCTTCTGCTAGCTGGTGTAACTCACCGTTTTATACAGGACGGAAGCGTCACCGCAAAATGGCACGATGGGCACGCTGAGCACTATGACAATTCATCAGAAGACTAGCCCACTCCGGACAATCTGACGATCGTCCACACAAGCTAGAGGATATTTAATCGCGGAATAAATGAATATAAATTTCCTGATTGTAGAATCTACTGTATACATAAGTATATACTTTCGCATTCAGACAATCCATCTTGTATTGACGACACTGGAATGAATTACTGGTATTATGCTGAACATTGTGATGCGCGAGAAAGTAAGCTACATAGTATTTTGAATGTGCCCTAACTTGAACCGGAATATCAGATACTCTAAAAAGAGCTGACCTTCGAACCCGGATGAAAGCCGAGAGACTTGAACTGGAGGTCCCATGAATACGGAGGGTGAATCTTATTTCACAGTTGAATGTATATCATGAACCATAAAATCCCGAAAGTCGCCAGAGAATCTACGGGCTTTTATTACGCATCGCAGCGGCCATTTCCTCAGCGGCTCTCTCCATGTAAGGCTGCCAAAGAAAGGAAAACTGTTAATGTTGATAACAATAGACGTAAGAGGATCGACTAACAGCTCTCTCAGCATCGGACAGAGCTCTCCATTTGGCACCAGCAGCCCTAGCGGACTCAACCTGTACAGTTCCAGTGCCACTGTAGGAGGCGTTGAAATCAGCGCGGAAATCCCTCAGGAACCTGATACCAGCGTGGTTAATGCTATGTAACAACCTGCGTGCGCAGCAATAGCAACCGCTCACTCACGCAAAAAACGCCGAGAGGGGCCTCGACGATTGTTTTTTACGGCGCACGATGACAAGTCTCTTGCCAGTTTTCATGCGACGCCTGTTCACCTCCGCTAGCGTGGCAGGCGATACCGTGTCAAGGTAAGTCTGACGCCGCTTCCGGTATTCTGCCCATAATGCGTCATACTCGTCAATGAACGGCTGGATGTTAGGAGCACAGTAAGTCTCCCGAAGGCCGAGGTAAGGAACGGACGAGGGGGCGATTGACCTTTCTTTCTTGATCGCTAAGTGCATGCCACGCCGCGGCCGCCTCCCGCGCTGCCTCCCGCGCTGTCTCCAAAGAACTCGGGGGCTTGCCTGCTCTGAACTTGTCGAGGAATATGAAATAAGCCGTCATTGGTTGCTTGGGCGGCATGTCCTCCTCCGAAAGGACAACCCCTGCGGAAATCAGTATGAGTAGCATCAATGCAAGACGAAGAGGCTACACACTCTCTGATTTGGCAGCGGATTGCTTTTTAGCAGCTGGCTTTTTCGCAACTGGCTTTTTCGCTGCTGGTTTTTTCGCTGCTGGTTTTTTCGCTGCGGGACTAGCTGCTGCCTTCTCCGACGTGGTGTTTGTAGGATACGCGATTCTTGGCGTTGTTAGAAATGTTCGTGTGGCGACCTTCGACGCGAACAAGGGTGCATGGGACCGCAAAAGCCCGACACCTGTGGAGGCCGACGTGTGGAAACCGCGATAAATGAGAGTAGCCAACATGATTATCGACAATATTTGGGAGAAATTTTGAGGGATATGCGGGATCAACAGGCTCTGAGCGGACGCACTTCAACATCATTATTTGTCGGTATTTTGACATTTGCCATTTTGAGACGAGTCATGTAGTCTTGAATTACTACGACTCACTCAACACCGACATAACCACCGATATCTCAGCTATGGAGCAATCTGGTCTCCCCATCGCACAGCTCGAGTCTTTGCGTTCAAAAATCAACCAAATGGTGGAATCCATTCAGCTCTTGCAGAGAACTATCGAGGCCGGTGGTCAGAATGTGATGCCTGCATGGCCAGATATCCTATCTAAATACACCATGCTTCTGTCACAGTCGCATAATCTCTCCATGTCTCTTGTTGGGACGTACGCTAATGCGGGGGCAGCTCGAGCGAACGGTGTAAACCATGTACCCGCAAATCCATACGAAAGGCTTGCGTTACATCCAAACGTCCCCATGACGGAAACACAACTCGACAACGACTTAATACCCCTACTTCGGAATCAGCAGACGACTGATGTGCTGCGACTTGAAAATGAGACCGTACGACACCTCTCCGAGCACATGGCGACTCGCGGTTCGCTTGGGGTACTCGCGCCAGTGTCTATAGCTGGATCAGCGAGAAGGGGGTTAGGCGTTGATATAGGCAAGAAGACGGAATATGAGGATGTTTTACGGGAGTGTGAGCAGATCAGGGTCGAACATGATGAGCGAGTAGAGAGGGCGGTGAGGGCGGTGATGCTTTTGAGAGAGAAATACGACTGGAAGGCGCGTGTGGAAGTTGATCAGGAGGAGCCAGAGGAGCTAGAATGGGATCCGAGGCTACAGGACACGGGAGACCAAATGAACGTGGATCAGGAGAGCCAGAGGTTGCGCATACCGGATGACCAGAGTAATGATAGCGAAGAGGAAGAGGAGCTCGAAGAAGTACTCGGAAATGGCATAGATCAAACACCAGACGGCACACCCCAACCTACAACACCAATAGTAGAGGTGTAGAGGGTAAGTCTTGGACCCCGTCTCATGATACAGTGTCGGCCACGGCTCACGCTCGTATTCCATCTGCAACAGTTGAAACGCTCTCAGGATTCATGAATAAAAGGGCGACAATGCCCAAATTGACATTGCAGTTCCTTCCACGCAGTATCATGGGCTTCCACAACAGTAGATGCGAACTCGACGGCGTGCACCTGTGTCAAGTTAGCGGAGATAGCACGCTTGCCTCACGTACGTAGCCAGAGAAGCCGACAGTGTCTGCTTCCGGGTATTGCACGGTGGTGGGGTTGGTGCTCTAGCTTCTGCGCCAATAGGATACGTAAACCAGAGTCAGGTTTGAATGCGGTTATACAAACGTCACGACGAGTTTAACAATTGAGAGACTTTGGAAGCCACATCCGACGACGAGAGATTTTCAACATCTACATGTTTCTCGACTCCTCGTTCTGCGATTGTTGAAGGACCCAGATTGTGATGAGACGTCAGTAACAATCGGGGCGCATTGGAAGGTGAAGCCTCGCGCACCGAATCTTGCAAACACTCTCGCAGGCGTGCCCTTGGCTTCACGAATCAGAATGGGGAGATCTGGATTGTGCTCCTTCAAGACCGGGTATGTTGTAGATATAAACTGCCTAGAGAACCAGAAAGTCAACATGTGAAGATCGAGAACGGGGGTCTCCGACTGACCTTGTGCCTGCCGACGCAGCACCCGACTGGCAGCACAAGATGCGTATTTCCCGGACAGCAGGTGAAAGGGCCCTGGTGAACGACATGGTAGCAAGGAGGACGTCGGCGCCGTCCGCGGCGTTGAGCAGTGTTGTCACGTGCTTCTTGTAGCAATTGACCAAATATGGCCAAAGCTGGTTCACTGTTCACGACGACCACCACGAGGCTAACCACGGCGATGGACGACGACCAACATCGTCAAGATGACTGGGCAGATAACCGCGACAATAGGCTGCCGTCGTTTACGGAGGTTCTCTCCAGGCGAACACGCCCGCCTGTCGATCTGTTCATGTTCTAGTGCGTCGTATCTTCCCCTAATCCTCGAAGTCAAACACTGATCTTGGAAACTCATATATGCAGTTTGTTTCTTCAGCGAGAGGGAGCGGAGGATATTTTAGATTTCTGGCTAGACGTGCAACAGCATGAGAACCTCTGTCGCGCGTACTTCAAGGACGTTCGAAAGTCAGGACGGACTATCCGCGAAGACTGGCCTGAGTATTGGGACTATGCACGCAGAAGGGGCTCTATATATGGTACCGTGATGGGTCTGAACCCGCACATGAACACCAAGCGGAGTACAGCGAGCACAGGGGACATGCTATCAGATCAGGATAGGTTCAATCTCGCGTCAGGCGGCGACGAGAAGGCGATACGCAGTCCAAGTCCCGGGGCTCACATGGCATCTGTGTCGCCAGGTACTGCCGTTGGATCAGACCCCCCACGTTCCTCAACCCCTTTCTCCCTCTCTGGGCGTACACCGACGCTCTTCGCTAACCGACGTGCGTCGCGTGCGCCAACCGTGATCCCCCGCACGTCAGCCATCTCGCGACAGGATCTCATTGCGTCCGCGGAGCGCATATATTTCCGGTACCTCTCACCAGCGGGAAACACCGTTGGATCGAACGAGAACCACGAGATTTATCTTCCACCATCGTTACGTCTCCACTCCTTTCCGCTAAGCAGTGGACACGAGCCCAAATCGCAGAGCGAGATGAGTCTGATGGCGCAGATTCCGGACATGTTTCACGCACAGAAGGAATATTGCTTCCGTGCTATGGAACAGGATGCTTTCCCGCGATTCTTGCGGGCTAAGGCGTTTGGAAATCTGACCCCTGTCTCGGCATTAGTTCGACTCATCGTGGGCTTGATTGTGCTCTGGATAGGGCTTGCGGTTGGCTTCTCACTCATTTTCCTGGATGTGCATCCAAAGTCGAAACGCTTCTTCGTAAGTACCTGTGTTTTCCCAGTCAGATGTCAACACCTACTCATATGTTCTAGCTTTTTATTCCGTTCACCATCGCCATTCTCTTCCTGATTTCTCATCAATATGAACTCGACCCAATTTTGGTCTTCCTTGGTCAATCCGAATCTACCCCTTTCCGCACCCTCCATATCCGAGAACCGTACGTCAAGAAACTCCTTCTGGGGCGTGCCATCTGGGTCAGCGTCCTAGTCACGGCATGCGTAGCAGCTCTTACGCTTATTTTCTGGGCCGTCCCTGGACATAGGCTGTAGGCAAGGTCTTGAAGATCACGAAATCGGATTTCTTAGACGTTTGTAGGTGTTCGTATTCGACCTCGGAGTTTTCTTTATCACTATAGCTAGCTATATATTTCCAACGTTTACCTCACATTTTGGTCCACTTTCTCGTTCTATTGTCGTTCATCGCTTGCTTGCACGTCGTCTGATTGCACTGGTTTACTTATACTAGTACTTATACCCCCCTCCATTATTCCTACCCATCTGCGTCACTCCTTTCACCGCTTCCGGCTCGTCTTGATTTATGGACATCTATGCATATTACGTTGCGTCTTTCTTACGCGAAGTTTAGATGAACGGACAAGTATCTCACCCGTTCAGAACTTGGCCCAACCTATGTATTGTCCCTCGTTCCAGAGCATGTAAATGTATGTGGGTTTCTAGCTCCTTTCGCATTGACATCGCTTGGACCATTTCCAGTCACTACCCGCTAGTTTGTTCTTTGTTCTTTATCTCGTCTCGGTGCGATCGCTGAGCTCAAAAATCCAGATCTGAGACAAATGCGAAGGTTTACTGCCCAAGCAAGCTAGAAGCGTACGTCTCTGTCGACGGTAAGCGTCCCCCGTGTGTTCCGCAATGGTCAGTCCACGCGCTGAAGCTGAGAGCAGGTCTATAAGAACAAATTCGATATGCGTTGATCCCACCGTGGAAATTTGATACCACGGGCGGTGCTATAGATGTCATCCTCAGAATGCATGGGTCCGTAGCTCCGTAGCTCCGAGGATCGAGAAAGGAGACAAGAATGTACTTACAGCTTGAGTCCGCCCGACTCCCAGGGCGCCCAACTGGCACAATGGAGATATAATAATATCCCGGCAGTGCTTCCTTGAAGGAGCGGCTATATCGCCATGGTGAGTCCGACCGTTTCCAATTCCTTTCCTTGTCAATTTAGCATGTGGCATTTATTTATTTTTCCTTTGTGAGGCCGGGCGCGCGAAAGAGCCGAATACACAGAGATGTCATTTTACCCGCTGCCACCTGTCATCATCAGGCTTGCGATTGCATAGTGGCGGATGGATTTGGTCAATAGCCAAGAAGTGTTGAATCGAACACTTGTATTATCCCCCCCTTCTGGTCAAGTTATCTGGGTTTCAAAAAAACGGAATGGCTCGTGCAGACCAAACAATCGTGGCCCGGTTCCTGGACCTCGTGCCCTCAGACCCGGGAATATAAAGCCTGAGACAGAGTCATAGGATAGGCAATCCAACGCGACTCACCTTCCTCTACGACACAGCAGCGATCCTCCTAGTAGCGCCCCCCTTACTGCATCTATCTTCCCGTCGACATGAGGGTTCCTAAAGCCAAACAAGCCCGAAAACTCAAGAGTGAAACCCGAAAACCCAAGGGGGAAATCCGAAAACCCAAGAGGGAGACCAAAACAGTCCAGGTACTTGGAGAGTGGTATAAGCAGTTCTTCGCGTGTGCATATCAGCGTCAAGACACCGAGACTGGTGCCATCAGCGATTGCAGCCATCATACCGAGCAGAAGAGTAACATGAGGACGCATCATCGTCAACAGTAAGTGTAATTCTTCCGCATGCTCAATACTAGCTGGACTCATCACTCGATTCCCTGTAGTACGGGTGAAGCAATATTCTGCCCAGAACCAGATTGCAGTTTCGAATGTCTAGATCCTGCACGCTTAACCCATCATAAACAGGATGGTCACAACCCCGAGCTGGAGACACCAAAGCAAAAGTCCAGCGCTCCCCGCAAGACGAAGTCTGTGGCCCTTCCCACCAAATCTGCCAGAGGTCTAGCTGTGATGGACGGCGGATCCCTTGTACTATTAAAGCCCGTCTCGCACACGCCTGGATCGCCGCAAGAATTCTATGCCATACAGCATAGAGAGATCGGAACTGTACCCATCCCAGCTTCGTATCTCGAACGCTCTGCACAGAAGCCGCTTGATAATGAGTTGATATACTATACCGCACCCTCCGAACAGCCCAACGAATACTACTCAGACCCATCCGTCGACGACGTGCCACCTCCTTACCCTTACTCTCAGCCTCTGACTTCGTCGGCCCCCGGCCCACTTTCCCATACATCCAACTCCCTGCACCACTTCAACGCCTCACACCACGAATATAATGGTCATTCGATACAGTACGGTAGCATCCCTCAGGAGGGGTATCACTTCAACCTACGCATCCCGTCCGGCACGGGTCAGGGAAGGCTAGCCTACCCACGCGTTGTCCACACTCCTCAGACGTCGTACAATCCGCCGTCGTATTATCCCGATAGTCCCCCGCTTTACGAGCTCCCTCCGCCACAAAGATCCTACCCTGGGCGTGGCAGATCGTCTTTCGCTCTCGATACGTCCCTCACCAGCTACAACCCGTATAACCAGTCAGCCACCCACTCGTCCAATCCCCCATTTAATTATCTGTACAACCACATTTAGACGTTCAGATATCGTTTTCTTCTACACTGTCTCATCGTTTGTACATACCCTATATCCAGCATTCTTGAAATTTCTATTCTACACCTTCGGGGACCTCCCAGATTGTATATACCTGTGACTGCCGAGTGTTTTACGTAGATAATTTTGATTGTATTCTCGACGAAACCAAAAACCGAATATCTTTACGAACATATCCTTCAATAGCATGGCGCGTCCTTCAGCTTCTCGACACAAGTGACCAGGGTGTCCCGAGCCCATGAAGTTTTGCTATCTATATCCGACCTATGGGCTTTATAACTTTCCGCCTGTAGAACCACAATCAAGGCCAGGAAGAGGGTATACCACAACCGCTTCGTCTTCTGACGAGCAAACACCACTGGTGAGCCTCCATATCCCTCTAAGAACGCGAGTGACGGCTCAAGGAACATCGCCTCGAGCATTGGATCCCCCCAGAGTGCGTGTGAGGTGGGAATCATCGACGTAATCGGCACCTGCTCGTCCTCCGTCGGTGTCTCTGGATCGAAATCAACCATCACAGTCCATTCGTCCCCTGTGAACGATACGAGCGAGGGAACTTCGCAATCGTCAAAGAGGAAAGAACCAATGGCACGTGAGAGGTACCGCCGGACGTCTTCATACGGGATATCCACGCCGATGGTCTCTCCTTCGTGCAGAAGCCCTTCGAG
Organism: Hermanssonia centrifuga; assembly: GCA_001913855.2. Lineage (NCBI taxonomy): Eukaryota > Fungi > Basidiomycota > Agaricomycetes > Polyporales > Meruliaceae > Hermanssonia > Hermanssonia centrifuga. The sequence goes on along the minus strand of MLYV02000847.1, from coordinate 51,530 downwards.
CAGCGACGTGAAGGCCTCTTGCCAGCTATACAGTTCGTCGTTTCCCTGAGACGGGAGGCCGAACCAATCGTTCTGCACACTCTCGTGAAGCTGCTTGAAATACGAGCCGATGCGAAGATCGAGTAGGAGGGATTGCCGCGATGAGAGCTTCCCGCTTTGACGAGCGAGAGCGAGAGGAATGCCGGGCTTTCCAGCGAGGAGGAGATATGGGTATGGAATGATCCTGAGAGTGGTATCAAGTTTGAGAGGTTCCATGTGTGGTATATCGGTAGTCTTCGCGAGAATTTGCAGAAGATCTCTCTCGACCTCTATTGTATTCGTTGTGTAGTATGCGGAGATGGTATTTGATGTGGAGGACGGATACGCCACTTTGAGCATGTACGACGTATCGTCCGAAAGTAAAATCGCATACGCTTTTGTTGGCGTAAATGCGCTACCAGGAATATGTTAGCAACGCAGAATCAACAAGTACCAGACTTGACACAACCTGAATCCCTGAACATCTAGTTTCTGCACGGAAGATATGGATATATGGCTCCCTCTAAAACCATCCACAATTTCTTGGAACTCCTTCAGCGTAACATCTGTCTGTTCTGGCCTTTGCGTTGTTTGTTCCATGATTTCTGCCTGCTCGGATCTTTGTAGTGCCTTCCGCCAGTATAATCGAAATTGGGCGGCCTTTGGCGGGGAATAGACGCCTAGTAGCAGCATCGATGAGCGCCTATGAGCGCTCAGATCTCAAATTTCAAAGTCGACGTCGATCAGGTCCCTCGACAATAACTGTAGTACGTGGCAAAACACTCATGTTCTCATGTTCTAAACTTCATCAGGTATATCTATATGACGGTCCATAGAGTACAGAGGCGACCAATTGGATCATAGCATTGCACTCGAGTCGTACTAGTATGGAGGGTCACAGTTGCCAGAAACTCCGAGTTTAACCAGCACGCCCGCCCGGAGTTGACTCGGACTGGCAATTTATTCGGACATGCTCCTGCTGTTTGAAACTATGCATAATCATGGACAAAGGTCTAGGATACGCTCTTCAAGGTTTGTTCCGTGCTGCACCCTTCATGCGGCTCGCCACCGTGGCAATATCATTCCTACAACTTGGCAGGCATCGCAGGTCTTGTTCACAATCCCTTCGACGTGTGTCACTGGTACATGAATGTCACTACTTAAACTCTCATCACTATTCGCCCGTTGTAGGTTATGGATGTGTTGCTGGTATGTTGTTCCATTTCTGAGTCAATAAGGCGAGGAAGCTGATTAGCCTATTCTCCCACCTTTGACCTCTAACATCATTGAACAGGTTTTGTATCAGGTCATCAACTCCTCCATTGCGATCAATACTGTCCAGTGCATCATCTTTCTCCTTGCCCGATCCTTCAGTCCGAGTCCCATGATTCTGCAACACTCAGGTTTTAATTTCTACTATCTCACTGATCCCATAGTCGCATCAACTCTGTCTAATCACCAGAACCCAGGATCGCACGCATTTATCTACGGCCTCTATCGTTAATTAAACTACCTAGATCGTGTCGCTTCAAGCTGCGAGCATGGGCCATATCAATAATAGATGAGTTACTTATCAATGTTTGCTAAGTTCGGTCGTTGATATTCACAGCATAATGTCAACACTCGTATCCTCGTTGAGATACGTGAGTGCTAGCATTATGCTCTCTCGCGTAGCGAACGAGAGATATACAGCGTCGCTAGTACTCTGGTTGGACCTTTCTCTGGCGTTTGGACCCACATGGACTAAATAAGGAAAACATGGCGCGTCCCCACGCCACTCACGCCACTCCCGCCCCTTCCTTATACGGAAAATCAACTCCGGAGTGGCTCAGATATCGACCGAGTGGCTCAGCAACGGCTCAGATTGCTTGGTGTTATTTGGTTTTTGGACAAATCGGGCGAAAAGCAATTCGTTCCCGTTTTCCAAATATGGTGCGAAAGCAATTGGATGTTCGAGACGACAGCGGCTGGTTCCCCTCCCTCATGGCGGAGACATATAAAACGACCATCATTTGTCCCTCAACGACCCATCTTCATGCCCCTCGAGCTCCCGAATCCTATCCCCTTCACATCTAGCCCCAGACTTTGTTTCCTCCACTTCCCCCGCTTTCCTTCATCTCCTCTCCACTATGCCTTCTAAGGTGAGTGGTACCCTGATTCAAGTCATTATTTCTTTCTGCTTACTCCATGCTCTCCTACGCTAGCCCAAGGCTAGAGATTACGACCTTATACCGATATGGTTCTCGGGAAAGAGGTGAGATTACTTATTAGGGGTAGTGACTATATTTTACTAATCGCTCGGAATCTACAGAATGTATAGATGCCCATTCTGTGGGCACATTACTACCCTGGCGACCAACATGGACTCGCACGTCAGAACGCAGTGTGTCCTTTCTATTAATAATTCATATTCCTTGTCATTAATATTACCATAATCCTTGCAGCACTAAGGTATATCTAGTTTGTCCAGAAGTCGGCTGTAACTTTGCCAGAGCCGACGCAGCCGCAATATCTGTCCACCGTAAACGCGCGCATGGCTACGTACCTTTACGACGGGGACCAAGAAAGGCGAGCGGGCAGTCACAACCTTCAAGTCGCCAGTCCAGCCCAGACGTCCCATTATACCAGTGCGTGAGGCTCCGCAAGGGCGGACGTAACACAATCCACGATGCTCTGTCGAACTCAGCATCAAGTGGTAGTCGCTTGGCCAACAGCATACCTCCTAACCGGATATCCCCCTCCCACGAGGCCCAGACTCGGAACTTACCGCCCCCTATACTCCCAGTGCAGGCGGATGCTCTTACCCACGGACAAACCTATGGGTCTTATGGCAGCATACCCCCTAGCCAGGCATCCCTCTTCTACGATGCGACTCCTACTCGGGACATGCTATCTCCCCCTGTACTCCCAGCGCAAGCGGGTACTAGTATTCCTGCATACGGACAAAGCTATGCGTCTCATACTAGTTTCAACTCACCCCCCAGGCAGATATCGCCTTCCTACACTGTCCAGACTCGGAATATACCTCACTCTGTACTCCTAGCGCAAGCGGAGCAAAGATACGCGTCTCATGGAGGATCTCATGGTGCGACTGAGCCTCCTACGCCTATAGAACTCCTTGAACGGCAGTTTCTCCATTTCCCAGCCGGCCATACCCCAGTCGCAGAGTATCCACCCCTGAAAGAAGCGGGTGAAAGAGCGGGAACCGTCGAACGGGCGACATGGATCTATCAGCAACCTTCGTACTTACGGTCTACCATGCAACCACAAGATTTCAGAAAGACAGCTTCTGATTTCGGCGCAGGCCCATCCTATGCTTCGCACTCGTCCCAGATGGGAGCTACCTCACCGTTGCGGCAGGGCTCGAGCTGGAACCGATCGGCTGCTCGATACAACCCAATGATGGTGGGTAAGCCATACAACCCATATCATCCTTGAGCATTCGAGTGTCTTCAACCCCCTTCTGCTCCTTTGCTATTTGCCCTGGGTTGTGGTGCACGATCGGGACTCAGAAACGTCCACCATTCCTATATCTCGCGAACTCATTCATAGGACTTTAGCTTTCAATTTCAATCTCTTCTTCACATGCATTTTATGGACTTACATTCCTTGCCGCCTATCGGAGGTGCGTAGAATTAACACGTTAGATATTAGCCATGCTATCCACACTGTATCACGAGAACCTCCTCTGTCGTATAGTATCTGGGGCTGTTTCTTAATTGTATCTTTATCACCTTTTTGTACATACTATGTGTGTTATTGTTCTCATTCGAAGTTCGAACAGGGCCCAGGTTGCTGTCAAGTGATTCTCGAGGTTAGGGTTTGATAAACGCCCGTAGATCTGCCATTCGCGACGACCGCGAACTTGTCCTCAAACGTCTTGCCGCTGTCCAGTGCTTCACAGTCCCTTCAGCCCATCCAACTCCCTCCTCTTTCCTCACCATGGTCAGTTCCCTCCTCAGCCTCTTGACTCGATTTAACTAACTGATTGTTAGAGCGATAACGCAGGTCTGTCCTTTTTACCGCACGCGTCGGTGCGGGCCCATCTCGTTCCAGTAGTCTGATTTGGACGTGTTTCTTTCTCGTGATATGCAACTGGATAAGAGTACAAAGAAGCCTTTGCGCTCTTTGACAAGAAAGGCACAGGTGCAGTCCCTCGCGAAGTCCTCGGCGACCTCCTCCGCGCACTCGGCCAGAACCCCACCCAAGCTGAAGTAAGGGACATCGTTGATAATGCCCCTCGAGACGGTACGTAGCCATCCCTACGCTCGTTCGTCTCACCGATGTTTTCTTCTTTATGGGATGACTTTCTTCGGGTATTTTTGTGTGGAACGCGAATGATGGGCATGTTTGGTCAATACGTTCATAGTGGATTACAAGACATTCTTGACGATCCTGAACCGTCCAGACGGGTTCAAGCCCGCAGGTACACCTGGTATGTACCATTCTTGAGCGTCTCTACGCTCTATCCCTCCCTCACCACCTGAAAACTCATACCCGAACCTTTAATTGCAGAGGAATTCATCCGTGGCTTTCAAGTATTCGACAAGGAAGGAAATGGCTTCATTGGTGCCGGAGAGCTTCGCTATGTCCTTACACAACTCGGCGAGAAGATGTCGGACGAAGAGGTTGACGAGCTGCTCAAGGGTGTTCAAATCGGAGCGTGAGTCCTCCAGTCACCTCCGTCTTCTGTGACGTTGTGTTAATCTGTTGAGTGCTCGCATAGGGATGGTAATGTCAATTACGAATCTTTCGTACGGACCATCCTCAGCCAGTGACCCACTTCTGGAATGATCTCCGGGGCATTCCCGCTGAAGACGCTCTGTCCATTTATTCGTTGGAATGTATATTGGAGGAGGCCAGTTCAACAGTGCTGCTCGGTTTACCCCCTTTCTCCTCTTACTTATGACCTCACCACGATGTACTGCCTGCCGGACCAACTAAAGACCCAAGAATACTGTATGTAGGAACAGCGTCTTGCTGATACCCCATAGTATACCTCTGATTGAACACGAAAGAAAGGAGAGATATAATGATAAAAATCTTCCAATATAAACTACCCCTCTGCTCGTCACAGAACTGCCAGTCAGGTGCTTGAAAAATGTTTCTAGCTGGCTGTCTTGATACTATTCAATCTTACGACGAGCGGCAGCAGCGAGACATTCTCGCTGGACGCGTAGTATTGGACGCAGTCGAGGTGGACCTAACGAAACACAAGGTGAGTGGTCTATCTCATGATATAGCTCAACATGACGTGCCATGAACCTAGACGGATGATACCAACTTGAGTAGACGCGAGGAAGGTATTAAGGAAGTGCGTACCAATGATTGAAGTTTGCTTCGAATTTGCCCAAAGTATTCCACCTTTTCGCCATCGCCTCAGGTGTATCACCAGACAGAGCCTGGGTCGCGGACTTTGTGAAAGGCGCAGTGTACAATGCGAATGTCGAACACGTCACGATCAACCGCGAGTATGCCTGAGTCAACGTCACTCAATATATGTCAGGGACAACATACAGCAGAAAGACATACCCGAAGCAGCTTAGAACTTGTGAGCATGCATTCTTTGAGACAAGTGTCCAAGAAATCGACATGATCGCGCAATAGCTGATCCACAGTATCAACCTTGCCTGCCTCGAGTTTGCCCTCTAGTTTTCTCCAATTCGGCTCTAGGACTTCAAAAGTTGCAAACGCCAGAATTTGCTGCACGAACGCCAGCATCCGTGCACGCAGCAAAAACACGCGTTTGCGCCAATTCTCGAATTCCGCATGCCAGTCCTTGGTTCCAGGCTCCGGTGTTGCAGGTTTATCCGTAGAGGGCCGGGTGGGGCGTCGCCATGCTGGGGTCTTGTGTTCAATCCACATCGTGGCAAGAGATTGTTCGACGTGTTTGAGGTGAAGGAGGAAACGGAAGATGAGCTGGTAGCGTAAGATAGTTTTGCGCGAAATGACGAGCGAGAGAGGAAAGTTGACATTGTAATCCAATGTTAAAGCATCTATGGCTATATGAAGGCGACGGTTGGATGAGCCTTTTCAAAGACAATATATATTCCTTACCTAACATCTGTTTCTTGTCATCTTTCTCTTTCTTCGTCTCCTCTTGATTTTGCCCAATGCTCTCCGCCACACCGGCGTCATCGCCTCCGATTACTCCGCTAACGTTCACGACGTTTAACAACCATTCGTACAAGCCACTTCCCGCCACAGTCACCTTGACGTCTTCTCTAAACATTGCATCTTCGCCTTGAGTGTCGGTATTCAGTGCCAAATCCAACAGACTCTGCAATTTCACTAGAGATGCAGACCTTGCGGATTTACGAAGCTCAGAATGTGAGAGGTCGAGAAAGTGCGTGAGGAAAGATGATTGGGAAAGGAAGAAATATCGCTTGAGGGAGCGTAATCGTGGAATGAGCTGCTGGTCACGCAGCAAGAGACGGAGGAGAGTCCGGTTCGCGTGGGTGTACGCATCATCGACCACCTTATAGAGCCTAATGAGGAAGTATACAAGTTGTTGAATATATATTTATGTAACATAAGACAAACAAAACGTGCCTTTCATCGTCTAGGAAGACTGGTTCGTCATCCTGAGTCATATTATTACTAGCCTCAATGCCGCATTCTCGAATGACATTTAGGTATTTCCCAGCAAGTAGCATCTTGTGCTTCCATCTTTCCAGTGTTGGTGGAACACATGCGCCTCCAGGTAGTCGACCTCCAGGCGACCTTGGTAAAGGAATGCCAGCTTGATGACGCTTCGATGTTCCGCCTAAGGTCGACCCATCCCGCAGCTGCATTTGCAATGAAACCCGGATGAAAGAAAGATACAGAAATCATACTCACAGTATATCGCCGTTCCCAATATTCGTCTGTGTAATCGACTTCAAGTGTTCCTCTGTCAATAAACTTACTCTCCTTGATACACAATTCTTCATATGGATCCACGAGCCTGCCCGTCCGTATCCATACTTGCACCATATCGACGTATGGTCTGCCAGCCGCTTGCAATAATGCGCCGTATAGTTCCTTGGCAGCAGGATCTCCGGACATATTCTGCATCCTCTCGTGCAAGATAGCCAATACCTCCCCGCCTTTTACCGCTATACCACTGGAGCCGTCACCAAGCTGGCTGGTTTTGTTTATCTCTGATAGGACCGCTTTCAGTTTCGCACCTCCCAGGCCCAGAGCCTCGTTACGAGCATCATCTTCACCGTCGGAATTGGAAGAGTTTGAAGCGGAATCTGATCCAACTGGGTCATCTGCCGATGCCAATTCGGTACTGAGGAGGTATAGCAAGGATAATGTATGCAAGGTAGGATGGACATAGAACCACAATTTCTGGAGCGTAAATTGTGGTGACATGTTGAATGCGAACTCAAGTTGAGCGAGTAATGTTTGATAATCCTAAAGAAAGCGTGAAAAAGCATTATTTGACCGAGCATGGCGTGAATACCTTGAGCATATCCCGCATCGCAGCACAAAGGGCATGATTGACAAGACCAAAGTCAAGGTGGCTGCGCGCCTCGATGAAAGAAGTGATGGCAGTGTAATATGTAGCCAGTGGTAATATCCGCTCCGCCAGATCTCGAAGGGACGGGTCTGAAAAAAAAATACCATTATCGTTATCATACTAGATACGAGGGAAGCTACTCACCTAAAGTTGGCGATACAATAAAACGCAAGCCTTGCAGAGGATCTTCATCTTCAGGGGAGTAATCATGGGGAAACGTTATGTATGATCCTTCGATTCCCTGCAATGCATGCACGCTTCAATGAAGGCTAGAAATGTGTACAAGCCATTGATAAAGTGAGGCTAGATGTATCATGACATACCATCAGGACAAACAATAGGTCTTCTAGTATCAGTGCCTCCTGCAATTCAAGAGGTAGACGGTCCAAACTCTCTTGTTTAGCCTTTCCCTTTCCATGAGTTACCACGCTACTCGATACTACGCGTGAATTCAAGGGTGCTTTCACGAAGGACGCCTCCGCGATGAACGAAGGTTCGTCTCTACCTGGGTCGTGCACCGGGTTTGAGCGGAATGTGTTGTATACATCGTTGTATACACGCACCTTTTCCTTTGCTCGCTCTCGATGCATAAGTTTCACGTTCAATCTCATTGTGATTTTCATCCTCAGCATGTCTACCCTTCCTCACTGAAGCGATTGTCCCGGCCACCTGCCAAGTAATGTTCTCTCACAAGCAGGTTTGGGAAGTAGAGATGCAATCATACTTTCATATATTCTTTGGTAGACAAACCCAGATTCTTCTTCCTCCCTACTCTCGTTCGCGGGGTATATGGGTCCATGGCGGACGCAAGTATGTAGGTGATAGTGGAGGGCTTGGAATAACTTGAATTTCCAGCGATATTGACCGGTTATCCTTCCGCGAATAAGGCCCACAACCTGTTATCAATTGGTTATCGCAAAAATGAGCTATTTTGGTTCCTTCGACTCGTAATTCGACTTATATTCAACGTTCAACGTTCAACGTTCAACTTCCAACCTTCGCGCAGACTGTAACTTCGTCCTTTGCGTTGGTGGGTTGGTGGTGGTCAAAATGAGAGATCTCAAAATCTATGACTTCCGGCGGGCTTTACCCCGCATGGTGCGTTGTTCTTTCTTTTGTCACTGCAGGAACTAATGCGTTGTGTGATAGAGCTGGGCGCCGCAGAATCTGTACAATTTGTGGCAACGTTCCCTCGGCCAAAGAAAGGACGAAACTGATTTCGGAAGCCGTGCCACGCCCACTTCCATATTTCAGCAACGTTGGATTGCCAAAACTCTCGTTCGTGCTTATCACGGAGACTTCATCAACGAGGGGGTCTTCAAACGTTGGTATATACCTGACACCCTACCCGACGTGCGACCACGAAAAGATCTGAGCCAGCAGTCTATCAGTTTGAAGCGCTGGTCCCGGAAGGACGATGCGGCAGGGAAGGAGGAAAAGCAGAGGGATGAGAATAATCAGAAAGGCTTTGCGCCGGTGGGGAGTCTGATGTTTGCTGAGGTTGAAAGGCGGATAGATGTGATCATATTCCGTGCGTGCATGGCTCGCAGCGTGTACGATGCACGACGACTGGTCATCCACGGCAAGGTGCTCCTCAATGGCAAGAAGGTGCGTATATGAATTTTGGAGTCCAACCGGTATCCTGACCGACCTATCAGCACACGGCAGCCAACACGAGGCTCGCACCGGGGGATATGGTTACTGTCGACCCGGCAGCCATCCCATTTTTGCAGAGACCCGTCCGAGCGAAGGCTAAGGAGACCAGCGACGCTAAGGCAAGCTCAGAATCGGAATCATCGGAAACGGACGAGTCCGGCGTATTTTCGACAAAGCCAATACTAAAAGAAGACTCAAAGTACAAACAAACGCAAACGTACTTCAAGCTGCCGTCCTACGCTGCCCCCTTCATCTTCATCCCTGCTTACCTGGAGGTCTCCTTCGCGACTTGCTCGGCGATTTATCTGCGACATCCTACCGCACGCCCTGGCTATTCCGAGCTCCCCACGCCCTACGCTGCTGACGGTGAGATCATCGATGCCGCTTGGGAGTGGTATGTCCACCGTCGTCCACGAATAAGGAGCAAACGTCGGCTGGCTCGTGAACCAGGCAACAGGCAACTAGCAGACCTTTAGATGATATGTCTTACTACTTCTGTTCAGTTCTATGCCGAGTTCCGTGCTACAATACAGGAACGGTTTTTCAAAACAGTCGCTCAAAATAGCCGTCATAGGCGAAACATTAAGACATCATATTTGTTCAAGATGTCGGGAATATGTAAGCCCAATATACTCAAGACAGAAGGAGATATGATGTACTTCAGTACTTGCAGCAATCATCATGGACTACGCACAGGAAATAGATCAAGAGTCACCACTATTGGCTTCTGTATCGACGCAGAGCGTGGTGGTCATATCAGTCATTGCTGGTCGCGCGATATTATGCATCTTGAAATGTAGGCTTGAATGCCCCGTTGTCGCTGAGAGATGATTGGGAGTGCCAAGCCGACGGATATTCAACAAGACGTGTGATCCCTTTCACTAATGTCAGGTAAATATCGAGCCAGTGACGACATACACGTACAGCGAAGGACATCACACTCAGTCCCCAGCTAGACATGGCGAGCGTCAGCAGCGACCACTGCACGATTTGTTCTCTACTCACTAATATCCCATACCCGCCAAAGGATTGGTATTGAGTCTATACATTAGTGTATTCAATAGGAGGCAGACTGCGCGGGCTTAGTGAGTCGTGAGTCGTCCCCTAGTATACTTAACCGGAAGAACTCACCGAAAATAATGACAAACGCCCACGTCCCATCTCGAACGAACACATATAAGACTGAGTGCCTCCCGTATTCTCTCCTTACGCTTTGGAAGAATGCTACTAGCGTCAGAATAAACAAGAATGTTTCGAAGACCAAGGAGGACAACCTAGGAATGATGGGTCAGATCTTAGATATCGTACAGCTTCAAAGGAGAGATCACCAGTATGCCATGAAGAAGGATGGTGCGGCGGCCACGAGACAGTCTGTCCCAAATGACATCCTCGGTAATACAATAGCCAGGACAGTAATCATCATGGCTATCTCCCCGATGAAGAGTGTGATCATAGCCCCGAGGATGAACTTGTTTTGATTGAACAGCACATATACTGACGGGAGAGATGAGCGGCTTTTTTCTTCATTGGCGGGGTGTTGCTTGAGGTTGACTCACGTCGCATTACAAGGATGATTTCCACAACCACCGTGAGGACCTCCATGTACACCAGCTCCTCAATGATCCAGGTTCTACACCCAGTGGTAGTGAATGGAACTGATCCAACCAACGTCAAGACGCCACTGCGTGGACTATTGTGTAAGCCACTTCGACCATGCCATGCCTCTTACGCAATACATACCCTGCGTGGAATATGGTGACATAACGAATGAAAGTATACACCATCTTCACCCAAAACCTGGGTCGACTGGCAAAACGTCGGTCACCAGTTATCATAACGGCGGGCCTTCTACATACCGCCAAATGCATTCGACCTGATAGCATGAGTACTTTCAGATAGTGTATAGTGAAAAAAGAAAAGGAAAACTGACCTCAACGTCAAAATGTATGACGGTATCCCAAACAAGCCACGATAGCGCAGCCCCTGAGGATAAATATCGATGTAAGATGTACTGTGAATTTGCTTGTAATTGAAGGCTGGGTTACCTGCTGCCATGTTCACGGCCATCTTGTCGGTCGTAAAATCGACATCCTGCGCAGATGGACCCGCCATGGGAGAGGGGGACAAGGGAATAGTTCGGAGTTGAGCAGGAGTCAACCCGAGGTACCCGCTATAAAGGCCCGCAAGAGAAGAAGAAGCTGTAAAGAAGTGTACAGCGCTGCTCCTTGATGGAAGCGTGAGCGTGCGACCTGTGTACACGATCTTGTGAGTTCACCACATGGGCCGTCTTGTTTGAACAGGGCAAAGAGTCGATAAATAGATGTAGCACACTTGAAACGACATTTGTGAAGAGACATGCGGATAATCATGAATTGTGCAGACAAGGCGGTAGTGAGTACGCGCAGTGGCAGATCTCATTTCAACACAGCCACATCAGCAGTATGAGTATCGATCGTCGACGGGGAAACCACAGTATTGAACTGCATAGTTGGAAGTGTTGTAATCATCAAACGATCATCAGGAGTCGTGAGTCGACGAAGATTTAATAACACATGGGATCCCTTGAAAACCGTGTGAGATACTAGTTCTATTGATTAGAGAAGAGAGAAGACGTACAGCAAAAGACATCACGCTCAGTCCCCAGCTTATCATAAGGGTCAGTAACTAAAGTGCTACAGACATCATCCACTTACAAATAACCCATGCCCGCTAAAGGATTGGTATTGAGCCTATACATTAGCGTGTTCAAGAGTAAGCAAACTATGGGGAATTAGTGACTCATATTTGCTGGTATCGTAACACAAGACTCACTGAAAATGATGACAAAAGCCCAAGTCCCATCTCGGACGAACACAAACAAGATCGATTGTCTCCCCCATTCTCTCCTCACACTTTGGAAGAATGCCACAAGCGTCAAAACAAACAAGAATGTCTCAAAGGCCAGGGAGGATAACCTAAGAATAATGCGTCAGACCTGGATGTTGGTCATCTTTCAAAAGGGCAGCTCTCACCAGTATGCCATGAAGAAGGATGGCGCCCCGGCGACGAGACAGTCAGGCCCGAATGACATTCTTGGCAATACAAAGACCAAAACCGCAATCATCATGGCGATCTCTGCGGCGAAGAGGGTAACCATCGCCAATAAGATGGTTTTATTCTGATTGTACAGAACATAAACTGGTGGAAGAACGATAAGCCTGCTTAATCGTTATATGGTTCAAGAATAACTCACGTCTCATTACGAGGATCACTTCAACAACCAAGGTGAGGGCCTCCATGTACACGAGCTCCTCAATGATCCAGTCTCTACATCCGGTGTTTGAGAAACGAGCTGAACCGGCTAACGTTGCTACGGCCCTATGTGCAATTTGATAAGCCGATTTCGCAGTCTTTTTGAGCTATACGTACCCTGCTTGGAATATGGTACCGTAACGAATGAACGCATACGTCACCGTCACCCGTAGTTTGGGTCGCCTGACCAACCCTCAGTCATATCCGACTCTGAAATGAATTGTCTACTACATACCGCCAGATGCATGCCACCTAGAAAAGCTTTCAGTGAGATTTATAAGACCAGCCCCTAGTCAAAGGAAACTAACCTCGACGTCGAAATGTATAATCGTATCCCAAATAAGCCACGATAGCGCACCCACTAAAAATCCGGATCCGAATAAGGTAAGTATGAAATTCATCGTAGCGGAATGCATACCTGCTGCAGTATTCAGTGCCCTCTTGTCAGCAATATTGACAACATCCGAGACAGAGGCTACTGCCATGGCGAGCGGACGAAGGAGGGTAGACTCGTCTGAGAGACAAACATCTCCCTCTAGCACATCAACACCGCCACCTATAAAAGGTCTTTGTATAGTAATAGAAGTACTTAACAATGCATGAACACGTGGACGGCTGCACTCGTATCTCTGCTCCGCAGGATGGGATCGTGCGAGTGTAATGCACCGTATGACAGTTCATCATGCCCGCCACACGCGGATTCCTCGACTGCGGTGACTTGATAAGTATCCACGGCTAAGATAGACATGAGTATTGCTTATTCAATGATTATTGTTAAATGTCAACCGGAAATACTGTATTGTCGTGATGCGTGATGAGTATTCGTGTCAACCTCTGCTGTAGCCTGGTTAGTTTCTGATCCGGTGTTTGTATGCAGGGACGAAGAAGGCTCATATGTATGCACGGCAAGCGCAGTTCAAGTTATGGCACATCTGTCTGCAGCGACGCAATAGAACAGGCCTAAGGAATCAATCTCTTCAATATTATAGTTACATCACACCCGTACCTCTCGTATCTGTCTCGGATGCCGTAGGTATAGGCATATTTGATCGTGGTGCCTCATGTCTTGCGGAACTAGAAACCCGAGGTCTAGAGATTGAGCCTTGGGACACTACACGGAGGATTAATTATTACTGTCTAAGTGAGCCTCATCAATGAGGAAATACTTGCAGAGTAACCTTGTGCTTTCCTAGGGCTCTGGGGCCCCACGACGTCGCAACACCAATACGGACGTCTTCACCTGCGTAGATCTCCTGGAATAAGTCGCGCAAGAGCAAAAGAACTGTGAAGAAGCGTGCAGACTCAGTGTGTCTGCTCCTTGGTGAAAACCTGACTGTGCGACCTGTGTATACGACCTGGTGAGTTGGCCCATCTTAATCTGAACAGGGAAAAGAATCAGTAAATAAAGGCAGCACACTTGCAACAATACTCGTGAAGAGACATGCATAGACAGTCACTGTCGATTACGCAGAGGCAATTATCGGCGGCGTACACATCACAACAGCACTCATCTTCATAGATTGAGTCATAGCTGACAAGGCGCCATTGCAAGATGCCTGGGTATTGATCGTGAGAAACCGCAGGGTCGAACTGTACAGTTGGAAGTGTCGTAATCAAACCATCATCAGGGATGATGAGTCGACGAAGGTTCAGTAACACATGAGATCCCTTGAGAAAAGTGTGAGATAGTTTGTATAACTGTCTGAAGAAACTAGTAGACGTACTGCAAAAGACATCACAGTCAATCCCCAGCTGATCATCGATGTCAGTAGCTGAAGTCATCATAGATGTCTTTCACTTGCAAATAACCCATGCCCGCTAAAGGATTGGTATTGAGCCTATACATTAGTGTGTGTAATAGTAAACAAACTGCGGGGGATTAGTGTCTGATACTCGCTAGCGGAAAGATGATGGTAAATTACCATCTCGGATGAACATAAACAATATCGGTTGTCTTCCCCATTCTCTCCTCATACTTCGGAAGAATGCCACCAATGTGAGGGTAAACAGGAATATCTCAAAGGTAAGGGAGGACAGCCTAGAAATGATACATCAGATGTGGGATACTACACAGCTTCAAAGATCACCAGGATGCCATGAAGAGGGATGGCGCAGAAGCCGCGAGACAGTCTGTTCCAAATGGTATCCTCGGCAACACAATAGCCAGAACTGCAATCATCATTGCGATCTCTCCGGCGAAGAGAATGACTATGGCCCATAAGATGATTTGGTTCTGATTGCACAGAACATATACTGGTGATAATGAGCTTTATTGTTCAGTATGTGTTTAAGGATGGCTCACATCTTATTACGAGTATCACTTCCACGCCAAGGGGAGCCAAGAGCATTCATTCACACAAGCTCCTCGATGATCCAGTTTTTACACTCAGTGGTCGAATAATCAGCTGAGGTAGCCAATGTTGCTACGGCCCTGTATGTAGATTTTAAATGAGCCAAATTCGCTGTCTTCACCCATAACTTGGGTGGACTGGCCAGATTCGGTCACCATTAATCACGGTGACGTACCTTCTACATACCGCCAAATGCGTTCCATCTACGAGTACTTGCAGATCAACACCTAAATATATGAAAAAGCAAAATGAAGGTCAACCTCGATGTCAAAATATATGATCGTGTCCCAAATAAGCCACGATAGTGCATCTCCTGGCATTAGAATGTCAAAGACCGCCGTGAGATGTCTTATAGAGTTGCTCAGAGGGCGTCGAAGACGTACCTGCTGCCGAGTTTACCGCCATTGTATCCACAAAAATTCTGATGTCTTGTGCAGATGTATTGGCCATCGTGGGGAGGGAAGTTGGGACAATATAAAGCATGCTATGCTGCTAGTACGCTCCGTGACTTTGTAATCTTTATGTCAACAGCTTGAACGGAAGCAGGGGGTTAGGAGTCACTGCATCTCGCATCTGTTCCGCGGCTGATGCAAAGTGGAATGACACACAGACTATGGCTGCGACTGTGGTTTACTGTCGATTCAGTTATGATTGGATTATATGCGTATTAATTGACCATCACTTCAGCAAGAAACGCACAAACAGATGAGGATGATGAGTGGGAAGAGCAAGTCGCCTGGAACTCCGAACGGCCGTATCAACATTAGCGCCCATACATTGATCCAACGTTGCAGATCGCTGCCTACATATAGTGACGAGCGCCGTGGCGGCTCTAACGTTCATCATCCAAGTCTCACATACAAGCGCAGTTGTGGCATATTTGTCGTACAAAACATTTCCTGATTGTTGGAAGTGATACGCCAGGAGAGTTGAAAGTGCCCCACTTTGTTACCACTCGTTCCCATCTCAAAAACAGTGGCAGGGCCCCAAGATGGCTGATGCACTGTTGGATCCTGAGGCAAGTACAACAAACTTGTCAGGAAACCAGTCTATGACCGACAGAACTGACAATTTACAGCAGTCATCCACTGCCACCTCACGTAAACTACGAAGCCGCCGTCATGGATCCTCATCCCATACACGGGTACATATGCACTTAGTTCTGGTCTGATATCGTTCTAACATACGCCTTCGTCTCTAGGAGGATATGGGCGAGGCTTTGAATCAGGTCTGTACACCGAGTTCATCTGGGATAAATCGCGTTCAAGAGCACTGATGAGCTGTGTCAGCTATCTGCTGTGCGAGTGCAACCGCATAGGCCTTCTAATCACAGTCACGGCACAGGGAGCCAGACACGGGTCAGTATCCAGTAAGATGTTCTTTCGAAATTGTTCTTATCTCGACCCAATGTTAGATTCCGACGGATCCACAAGTGTCACCATACACAGGAGACACAAAGCCGGAAAGAATGGTGAGTATGATGTATCTGAAGATTAGCTCAGTTGATTCAAACTGTTCGCGGCTGTCCCAAGGACTCGGCACAGTCGGAAGCGAACACTGAAGGTGCTTGGGCAACTATCCTAGAAGCTATGGAGAAACGAGATGATGGCCTTGTACTCGGATGGAAGGATGAGATGAACAACTTATTGATATTCGTGAGTCCGTCTGAGTCGCACCATATTCGCGTGTATTATGAATGTTCATGTAACTTGATAGGCTGGTCTCTTTTCCGCAGTGGTGACCGCTTTTGCGATAGTGTCATACCAACTTCTGCAGCAAGATCCTGCAAGCTCAGCTGTACAGATTCTATCCAACATCTCACAGCAACTTTCGTCGTTGACCACTAACGGAGGGTTCATCAACTCGACTGTTGGAGCTGCCTCTCCACAACCTGCATCGGACTCCATTCCACTCTCGTTGATAATCCAAGTCAACACATTATGGTTTCTGAGTCTTGCGTTGAGCCTCGTGGCTGCTTTGTTCGCCATCGTGGTCCAGCAATGGCTTAGAGAGTACCCAGTTTCAGGTTTGCGATCTGTGCGAGAGTGTCTCAGGCTGAGACATTTTCGCTATCAGAACCTGAATGCGTGGGGAGTGCCGCATATTGTCTCGATCCTCCCTATTTTGTTGCAGATCGCTCTCATGTTGTTCCTGGTTGGTCTGGCCATGCTTCTCTGGTCGTTGAATCGCACGATCGCACTTCCATTCATCATATTCCTGTGTGTGACCCTAGGGTTCTTCCTATTTACGACCATCATGCCAGCCCTCTCGCCCAGTTGCCCGTATAAGTCCCCTCTCGCCGAACTCATACTCTTAACTGTGCGGAGCTGCGTCCACATTTCGTCACTCCTAATCAAGTCGGTCGTTATCAGCTTGCTCACAGCAGCAATCCTCGCGACCACGTTACTCATCGGTCTACAGCATTGCTGGAGTCTCGCGAGCCCCTGGCTAGACTACGTTCGTCAGAGTCTTCTGAACAAAGCGACGCGCATCTTGGTTCCCAATAGCTGGCCATTTACTCCCAGCAAACGTGCAAATCTCTTGTTCAGCGAGTACTGGGCTTCTTGCGACGTCGACATCGTTGGAGATACTCCAGGATTGGATCAGTCTATTCTCATATGGGCTCCGTCTGCACTACCGAGTAATCACTGGTCGCAAATCTATCCCTGCCTGCAAGATTGCACCCCGGATGAAGTCATCCAATGCGTCTCCCAACTCATAACCCAGAATCTCAACATCTCCGGACACAGTTCCGAGACGGAGTCTCCGCACAACCTTCGCTACCCCGCCAGAGACTCTCTCCGCCACATGGAGCGCCGTTCGATCGAACAATGCAGGGAGTACCTCTTCAACGCACTCCTCCAATATTACAACGACACCCTGAACCTGCCAGACAAATTGTTCGCCGACGAGCTACAGATTGATGCATACCTAGTCTTGTACCTTTTGATGTGCGCACAACCGCGTCCCAGCTCGGCCGTCCGCAATGCGTATATCAAAATGCTCTATGGAGCCCGCAAGAGACTGAGCGCATTGGGACGGAAGGATAATATGGCTAATCATAGTCGACTTAGGATCATCACCAGTGCACTCCTCGAGTGTTCCACAGAATGGGACTACGGGTTTACTCTCAACGGTGAGTGGTCTAGCATTGACCCACTCGCGTGTATGATTGACGTTAGGGCATACAGAAACGAGGACAATCGCAAAATGGGTCAGTGACATCTGGTCGTTGGTCCCTCTGGAACCCACACAGTTTTGGATCGACCAAGCCTGCCTGGAAGAACTATTGGGCACCATCGCTTTGGCCTTATTCGCGATGTGTCAACACGCTTCTCTTCTCGATCAATCTAGGGACGCACGGGACTGCTGCCTAGACCTCTTGCACTGTCTGAACATGTTCGCCTCGACCAACGAGGCGCGCTTCAAGACCCTCGTCGAGGAAAGCCCAGACGTAACGTTTGCAAACGACGGCTTTATGGCCTCTGCGTGCTCTCGGATCTGCCTTTCCCTCAGTATTTTGGCACCGGCACTGCGGAACGAGCTCCTGACACTTGGCGTGGTCACTGCAGAACGACTATCTGACCTCTTCCGTGGTTGGCCCCGTTTCGAGGAATCTGAACGTCACCTAGACAGCTTCCTTGACACTGTCAAGGAGAAAAGCGGAGCACTGCGTGCTGTCCCCACCGTGAGTACTCTCTAGCGAAGATGTTAGACTTCCTTTCAACCATAAGTTAACACAGCGAGAAACGGCTTCCCGGACTCGGACCTAGTCAATTCCGGCGAACCTGATAGTAATCTACCTGCTTGAGTCAACTTGCAATGACCAGGTTGGTAGCAAACGGTCATTGCAGGCGGAGTTGTGATACATGACGCCGGAAACATCTCACGATGACACTAGGATGATAGCATGGGTATTTACAGTCGAGCGGGGAACAACAAGCTGGAAAGCATGGCTAATAATACACAGATATAGGTATATGATATTAAACAAACAAGTTGCTACCTATTGCACAGGTTATGAGCGTCAATAAAGGATAGTCGGTACGAAGAAGCGGTATGTACCCACAGTATGCTCCTTCATCCACCCAGGCGGAAAACAGTGATCAAAACTCCGTGGAATTTCGGCCAACTAGGCCTGCCACCAGCCGGTGAACAGACACCCTCTGAACAGTTTGGTGGCCGAAGAAATAGTATGTCATGCGATCTTGAAGAAGGCTGAGGCGATCAGGCAGGTACTTGTACAGGCCTGTCATGGTCAGCGTGAGGAGAAGGTAGATAATGACCACTGGAAAGATGCAGCCTCAGTCGAACCAAACCACCAGATAACGATGCGGTGTTCACTGACACATGAAAACTTTCTCCCAAGGTTCGAGGAGGGATAGGCCCACCGTTGTTTCAAGCCGGACCCTCCAACGCCAAATATATGCGCCGACGGGATGTTTTGGCGGGCGATAGGGAAGTTCGATAGCGAACAGGGCAGATGCAGTGGATGGGGTGCGATTCCAGCTTTCCCGGGAGTTCACCATCGTGTGTAGGTCGTGTGAGGGGGGCGTTATATATTTGTGGAATATACGTGATTTCGTGGGCAATTTGTGAGAAGAAGCCGTGGACGTTAGAGAGACGGAGCTCAACGGAGAGCGGGGAAGAGTAGCATAATACCACAGAGCCTATAAATATGGGCGGGGGGATAGCGGGGGGGATGAGAGAGTAACGGTCTAGGTAGCAGGGAACTTGCAGACGCCTTAAACACGTGCATTCCGCCGATGACGATCGGACTTCGTCGGAATATACGCCATGTATAAAAAGCGTCCCCCGACGGCTGCCTCTTTTAGAATCCCTGCCGGATGAGGCCGATTCCTGAATGAAAGCTACAGCGGATGAGAGGCATATCATGAGAGCGAGATGTCTCACTCAACATGATGCGGAGGGTGGACTCCGGAAAATAAAAGGCCCCGAGTTTCTCTGCTTCGATCATGAACTATTATAAAATCTTGATAAAATCTGTCAGAGCGGATATCAGGAATGTGGGAAACCCAAACACCTCGCAAGCTGCAATGCTGGTTGTGCAAGGCTACTCTCTATGGGAGCAATTGCAACACCTGGTACATGCATGTACTATCGATTGACACGAATCACGATGAAAGCCTCATGCAAAACTGCATCATGATCGTGTCGTGTGAAAGGTGACCTCGTCCATTGAGAAGAGTCGGGAATGGAATTTATGAGTGT
Organism: Hermanssonia centrifuga; assembly: GCA_001913855.2. Lineage (NCBI taxonomy): Eukaryota > Fungi > Basidiomycota > Agaricomycetes > Polyporales > Meruliaceae > Hermanssonia > Hermanssonia centrifuga. Next base: position 31,475 of record MLYV02000847.1, on the reverse strand, counting down.
TAATCGGGTCTAACATGACAAGCGTGGGCTTCCCCCTACACGGAAATTGGTTTTTAGAAACAGAGGTCCACTATAGTTGAGAGAAAGTGCTCACTGTTGAACTGGCCCACGATTCTCATGGACACTCCGGAGGAGGCTCTCCATACAAAGCGCAGATTCTGCAAAAAAACGGTAGTCCGTGGAAGAGCTGGAACGGGCATTCTCCGCTGATCACCACAAGCTCCTGAAGATTACCCTGCAGGAACGGTGCTAAGAGGTTAAGCGAAGAACAGGTGGGAGAGCATGCGAAGGGCATGAACCCGTCGTGAGCCAATGTCTCTTCCGTGCTTCTATAAACCAGGGCCCCAAAGCATGCCATTTTGTCGAGGCAAACATGTTCAGACAGTGCAGGAGAGGTAAGCAGGAGAGTAGTGCGAGTAGAACCAAAGCCTCCATGCCTAGGAATTCTTCAAGACAGGATTGGTCGATCCAGAGCTGCAATAGTTCAGGAGAGACCCAATCAGTCGGCTTGCGTAGCCCTGCTTTTATACAATCGTCAGACCCTCCATAATGATAGTGAATGTGAATGGCGGCTTACCTTCTAGGTCAAAGCAGTAATCCCATTCGGTGTGCTAGTGCACTGGAAAAACGCACCAATAATAACCCTCAGCTGACTCTGATCAACGACCTTGTCTTTTCGCCCCAAGGCCGGTAGTTTATTACGGACTTTGAAGAGCGTTTTGATATGCATCCTGGACAGACGGGCCAGGCCAAGGTTGTACACACATCGGAAGGTAGGAGACAAGATAGGCGTCTGTCTGCAGTTCATCTGCAATTGCTGCGTTTGGAGAATAAGAAAACCGGGCGTGGTCGTACCGAGGGATGGGGCGGAAGAGATGTTCTCTACACTGCGACGGAGTCCCGTTCCATGCAAACGTTGCGGGGAAACGAAGGTTGCCTGGAGACTTGACCTTTGATTCCAAAGCCAGAGATGCTGAGATTATGCATTGGATGACCTCTATGCGAGCGCAGCTGCATAGTAGAAAACTGCCACAAACGTTAGCTTCATAGCCATAAAAAGACCTGACACTTTTAGTGGACTTGACGCAAGACGTCCTCCGTGTTATCGAAAACCAATGTGGATTGAAGAACTCGGACACGCAAGGGATTATGCGGAGCTGTTCGATGATTGCTTAACAGTCGTCGGCTTGAGAGGAGTATTGTAAGTAGCTCATTTCTATTTGATTGCATGTACTGACAATAGATTCCAAAACACACGATTGGATAGGACTTAACAAGAGCAGTGTGACTGGTCTGCAAGGTTGAATTACAGGAACATGCATGGAGGTCATGATTCGGAGAGTCCAAAGCGGCGTGTGTCTGGTTAAAGCGCCGAATAGTGCCGGAGTTCGATCCCCTACTAGCGGACAAGTCTTGAAGATTGCAAAGGTTTTCAAATTATTTCTCCAGTACAAGAAAAGCGACGTACAACGGTAACGTTTTCCACTGGCATGAGCAACGACAGAAATAGCTTGCCGCTGACCTATGATACTCGGATATACACACCAACTTACAAGTAAGTGAACCACCGGAGTTGAACAACTACATTGTGAGTACACGATAGTAGACAAGGCGGGACGAAGACAGAAACCAACGGGAAGGTTATATGAAGAAGCCAGCAATGAAAAAATGACATTATAACCAGCGCAACAAACGCATCAGCCTACCACGGGTGCGCCGGCAGCACAGCGCCGGATGCAGAGTCTATCGTTCTATTTTATATGTCAGCATGCAACGCGAGATCACCCCGTGCATTTATGCAAGAAGGTACAGTGAGTTTAGGAGAACGAGAATGTTGCAAATTCAGGGGGCGGTGTTGTAGACCTGACCAAGAGGCAGGAGGTTGCCGCTGTCGTCGACGAGAATGTCATTACCTGCCATGAAGTAAGCGTAACCTTCGACAGTGGTAAGGTTGTCGAGAAAAGGGAGCATCTCTTCGAGGAAGTTCTCCTGGTCCTGAGTGCTACCGGAGGCACCGAACTATAAAGATATCGATGAGCGACCTAACATTAGACCTGAGAAAACAAAGACCTCCGTGATCCAAGTAGGTTTGCCGTACTTGGTACCCATGTTGGTGATGTAGCTCTTGAAATTGTCCACGTTGGTGGCAGAGTCGAAGATGGTGAATGCAATGCAGTCAATCGTGCACCCGTCGCACGCGCTTAAGAACTCGTCGAGCCAGGCCTCACCCATAGGGGCAGGGCCGTTTGAGATAGCGGGTGAGCAAAGTTTTGCTTTACCCGCAAAAGGTTCCATGAACTGCTTCCACAGAGCAGCGGCTGCTGCTGGAGATAGATTTGACTGAGATTCAAGATCAGGCTCGTTCATTCTATGGCACACGTGAGGATTATCCACGTAGGATGGAGCTTGTCACGTACCCGAAGAGGTGAGTAGATCCCGAAGCGATAGCAGCAGTGGCATCGTTCACCCAGGTACCGGTAGAACCGCTACCCCAAAGCATCGGAATGTATTCCAGAAACTCGGGCAGTTCGCCGCCAGGGGTGGAAGCCCAGTCGAACGCCCAGGATACCCTGAGAAATGTGCGTCAGTCGAGGTCAGATTCCTGTGAGACGAAATGTCAGGCAAGGTACTGACTTACTGCCAGAGAAGTTGTCAGTCAGCTGGGGATTGGTGTACGAGAGACCACGCTTGATCGCTATCGTACTGGACAGCGAGCGGCATTTAGTCTAACATAGCGGCACTCCATAATAGAAAGTGGACTTACGACGCAGATGTGGTGACACGGCGAAGTTGTCTCAGGTTCACTTGGGAGTGCGCCTTAACGGTCGCAGACAAGACAAGCACGAGAGGAACGAATGTTACAGAGAACTTCATAGTGGGAGGCCGCAGTAACGTGCCACAGTACTAGTGTGCGAGTGAGCAGCTGGAGGATGGGAAAAAGCAAGGACTTGGAGAAGGCTTTTAAAGAGTGTCGGTGACAATGAAAACGTAAGGTCATGAAGAGTGCGGCCTCCGATGGGCGCCATGGCGGACAGTTCTCAACACGCTCGCAACTGCCTCCAACGAATCACGATGGAAGGGTCACCGAAAATAACGTATGCAGACCGCTGGTGCCTAATGAGGACTGCGTGGGCGGGGGCCGCGGAAGTGGAATGGGACAAGTAGAACATGAACGAACGTAGGGTATACAAGTACCGCATCGCAGAAATAGGATGTTCCTAGCGATCCACCAGTTACAGACCGTCAGACGTCGCGACGAAGGGTCGTGTTTTCAAGGTTTTGCAACTCTCGAACGTTCATAATTGTCACGTTTGATTGCAATCATCTACACCATACCAACATTTGCAACGATATAAGCATATTTTGTAAACTGAAAGCAGCTGTGATGGCAACGGCACGTACCATCTGCCGAATTCACTGGAATTCACTTGATCAGAACCAGTTTCCATCCTGTGGAATGTGTAGATTCCCATAAAAAGAGTATCATCAGTTCGAACGATGGAATGTCCAAATAACACATGTAATATTATGCTATCTCCCTTACGAAGTGAACCTTCAGTGTCATCTCATTTGCGCATTGGACGCGCGAATATGATGTCCGCACATTGTAAAAGGGGTGTACTACTTTGATTCGATTCGGGCCACGGCATGCCAGCGGCGCCCACGCAACATCGACAAGATAAGGCCAGACTTCCAGCGCATGCCGCTGCCCTAACTGTACACAGTGCATAAGGTCCGCCAAGAATCTATCGATTCGGAATATCGGGTTTGGCCAACTCGGGGTACCAGGAGCGAAGGTCAGTCGTGCCGACTCGTGCGGAAGTGATGGAGTTCACCGCTCAGACCATCAACTGACGACCTATCCGTGGGCAGTATAAGATTGCGTCTGCAGCGGTTGACTGAAATGCTCGCCACATGAAGCAGTTGGCCGATTTCTTTTCTACTTTGCTGGGGAAGGCGACGGATTCGAGACCTATGGGGAGATACGCGTAGGGGAAGCCTATGAGCGCGGGAAGGGGTCTGAATCTGCCCAAGACCATAGCACTCGTCTTCGAGAAACCATCTCGAACAGAAATTTGACGTACATTGGAACGATAAACGATAAACCGGGGCTGAGGGGACCCTAACAGTAAGTTGCACTCGGGAGCCCATCCTGTACATTGTGGCAATTCAAGCACACGCAGTGATTACACAGGGTTGTTACATGACTGCTTAAAAACCAGCCGGCCTAAGACGAGCACTTGTAAGTAGCTCATGTCTGTTTCACTGCAGTGAGTAAGAGATCGTGCCAGTGCATGGAAGTGATGAGGCATGCGAGGCCGTATGTCAGTGGCGGAATATATAATAATTTGATCCCAGCGTTGGAGCGCCCAACAGTCCCGTCCCGTAGTTCGATCCCCTGGCTAGCCAAGCGGGAATACTAGACCTGCATCTGTGTGTGCTCCAGCTTAATGTATCAGCAATTCGAATATTCTTCCCGTGGGGTATCAGTTAAGTACGATAATGTTAGCTTACCGGCCGGCGTGCACCCAAGATATCAGGCAATCAAAATAAGCGAACAACAGGATAACAACGACTGCATTCTGAGTATACGACAGACAACGCACAACGAAGCAGAGTAATCAAACTCCACCAATGACACAGCAGTGACCCGTCAACGGGAGGGGTATACGGGTACGCTAGCAACGATAAATAAAACTCATTACAACCAGCGCAACATTAGCATACCACGAGGTGCGTCCACAGCACAGCTCCGGACGACTCTATCTTTCTATTTCATATGTCAGTATGCAACGCAAGATCAATGCGTGCATTTATGCAAGAAGGGACAGGGGATGAGAGAAGTCGCAAATTTAGGAAGCGGTGTTGTAGGTCTGACCAAGGGGCAAGAGGTTGCCGCTGTTGTCGACGAGAATGTCTTGGCCTGCCATGAAGTAGGCGTAACGTTCGACAGTAGTGAGGTTATCGAGGAAAGGAAGCATCTCGTTGAGGAACGTTTGCTGGTCCTGAGTGCTACCAGAGGCACCGAACTACACAAAATATGCCAATGGTTAGCGACAACATCAGACCATGTAATTCTCAGAAAACACTGACCTCGGTCATCCAAGTAGGCTTACCGTACTTGGTACCCATGTCAGTGATGTAGTTCTTGAAGTAAGCCACGTTGGTGGCAGAGTCGTAGATGTGGAATGCAATGCAGTCAATCGTGCATCCGTCGCACGCGCTTAAGAAGTCGTCGAGCCAGGCCTCACCCATTGGGGCAGCACCGTTCGTGATAGCAGGTGAGCAAAGTTTGGCTTTGCCTGCGAAAGGCTCCATGAATTGCTTCCACAGAGCTGCCGCTGCTGCTGGAGACAGATTTGACTGAGCGCCAAGGTCAGGCTCGTTCATTCTACAGCACACGTGAGAACAATCCTCATAGATTAAAGCTTGCCACGTACCCGAGGAGGTGAGTGGATCCCGAAGCGATAGCAGCAGTGGCATCGTTCACCCAGTTGCTATTATCACCACCGCCCCAAAGCATGGGAACGAATTCCAGATCCTTGGGCAGCTCGCCGCCAGGAGCGGAAGCCCAATTGTACGCCCAGGATACTCTGAGAAGCGCGCGTTAATCAGTTCAAATTTCTCCATTAAAGCTGTCAGATAAGACGCTTACTTGCTGCCGGAGAAGTTCTCAGTCAGTTGGGCCTGGTTGTACGAGATACCACGCTTGATCGTGGTACCCGTGGAAGTAGGCTTAGGAGGGGGAGCCGCAGTGGTAGTACTAGACGGCGGCGAGAATTTAGTTGAGCAAAACAGCGCTCCCCGCTCAAAAGTGGACTTACGGCGCAGACGGTTTAGAAAAAGTGGCAGAAGGGCCGACACGACGATAGTGCCTGTTGACATGTGAGTGTGCCTCGGCGGTGCCAGACAAGACAAGCGCAAGAGAAAGGAGGGTCGCAAAGAACTTCATAATGAGAGGTAGGGGTGGCAGTGTTGTGTGCGAGTAAGCAGTTGGAGGACGGCTAAAGCGACTCGAAGAGGGCTTTTAAAGAATGTCGGTGTCAATGAATGAAGGTAAGGCCGTAAAGAGTGTGGCCTGTAATGAGAAGAGGAAGAGGTACGACGACCTTGAGGAAGGGTGGTGGATGCAAGTTCGAAAGTGCAAGCAGCGTTTGTTCTCAACTTCACGAAATTAGATCCTACTTATGTAAGGATCAAAGCTTAAACTCCCGTTCCGCATCCGGTACCGACGAGCATCATGGCAGACAGTTCTCAACACCCTCGCAACCGTTCCACGAATCACGATGGTGGAGTCGCCGAAAATAAGATATGCAGACCGTTGGTGCCTGATGAGTGTTGCGCGGGAGCTGCGGAGGTGGGAGTTAGGACAAATTTGCAAAGCAGAACGCGAACGAACAGTGTAGGGTATACAAGTACCGTACCGCAAAGATGCCCCGTTCATAGCAATACACAGGTGGATGGTCGTTGGTCGCCGGTGACGGAGAGTCTTCTTTTCACAGTTTCGCAACCTTCGAATATTCATAATTGTAAAGTTTGATGGTAACCCACTGGTGGAATCTACACTGTATCCGCATTTGCGAAGGGTGAACCATATCCGCTGCAAACATAAACACATTTTGTGAACTCAAAACAGCTGGGATGACAACGGCACACACCTTCATTGTTTGCATCCGTGACATCCACCAGAATCTGCTTGATCACGATCAGTTTCAGTTCTATGGCCCAAATGTGCAGGCTCCCATAAAACAGTTTCATCTGTGCAACGATGGGATGGCCAAGATAACTCATGCAATACTATACTACCTCCTTGATGAACTTACGTGGGCCTTCATTGTCATATCATTTAAGTTTTGGACGCGCACACATAACGCCCGTTTGTAATGCCCGTGTCTTCCCATGAGACACTCGATCCGTTCATGCCAGCGCCCACGCATGCAGCATATGACAGACAAGCTACAGCGCGCGTGCAAACGCTTCAACCAACGCGCGCCGCTGTCGTAACAATACACGATGCATAAAGAACCTACCGGTTTGCATGGTCTTGTATCCAACGAGTTTCGGGCCTCCCTAGCCATGTCAAGTGAGGAAGCTATTAACGAACCATTATATCGACAACTACGGGGCGATCTATGAACCTTGAAAAAAAAAACTCTAGAATGTCTATCGAGAAATGAACGTCTAAGGCCAAGATAATGCTACTCAACAGCATAGATTGTCCGCCACCTTTTGCTCAACAACACTCACTATTCTCTACTCACGTCACTAGAAGGGGTTAACAAAAAACCAAGTTAAGACAATCATGAGATAAGGCGGAGCATGGACAATACTGACCGTCCAAAGACCTTGACCTTGATCCAGTCCGTTGCAACCAGCGCACGGTTACGGAGAGAGAATAATTTGCTAAGGTACGCGCTGCGCCAGAAGAGGTACTATGGAACGAATGTCCAGCGTCAGACTTTTCTGCGAAACATAAATGATTTTATAACTGACCGTTGCTACTCCGGCAGTTGCAATCTAGACGTGACGGTGAATATAAGCATACAGAAAGATTCGGAGTGAATTCAAAATATGATGAATGCTTACGTTCCCACTCTGGAAGAACGGCAAGTCCGCAATAGCCTTATCGGAGCCAATGTACCTGACAACCCAACCCCGCATCAGCGATCCCCTCCGCCAATTTAAAATTAGAGAAAGAAAAAAGGAACATACGCAAGCGAGCCTTGGTGAGAATACTTGAACGGCCTGATCTTCTCCGTCTTCGCAATCTGGCTCTCCAGCGTCTCGACCTTGGTCTTCTTCTCGACCTCACTATCGGGTAGGGTCTTCACCTCCGCAAGTTGCTCGACAAGGGCGTCACGCTTGGCCAACTGCTTGAAAATACGACCAAGGTACGATCCCTCTTGCGCGGCAACCTGGGCAGTAGGAGCGTAGGACGTCGCAGTGCAATCTCCGATAGCGAAGATTCCGTTAGCACCCTTCATCCGGAGACTTTCGTCGACGGTGATACCGCGTCTATTTGTCTGCTGTTCAGGCAATTTTGCCATCAAGTCCCTCGTAACTTGACGGAGGGTGTTACCCTAAATTGCAATATAAATGAAATTGTTAGTGAAGATGCAGCCGCAAAAATGATGAGAAAGAACGAACCGCGGCCCAGACGACCATACCACAAGGCACCTCTGCAATGGTCTTGTCAGGCATCTGGAGGACGACAGCCTTCTCTTTGATCTCCTTGACCATGGTTTTAGTGAGGATGTCGATCTTGGCCTCCTTGAACGTAGACTCCGTATAATCAATCAGCTGCTTGCTGAACATGGGCAACACGGAGGGAAGAGCCTCGACAAGGGTAATCCGAATGTGGTCGGCCAACTCGGGGTACCAGGAGCGAAGATCATCCTCGAGGAAGTCATGGAGTTCACCGCTCAGCTCAACACCAGTGGGGCCACCACCAACGACAACCTATCCATAAGTAAGATTACGTCTGCAGCATTTGACTGAGATGCTCGCCATATGAAGGAGTCGGTCAATTTCTTCCTTACTTTGTCCGGGGAAGGCGGCAGACTCAAGACCTACAAAAAAATTCAGTAGTGAAAATAAAAAAGGGAAAGCCCATAATACCCACAGTCAATGAAACGACGCTGCATCTGTAACGAGATGTTAGTGAATAAGCCTTTTTATGATACTGGAGATTGGATCATTACCTTCTCAGCATCGTCAAGTTCCTTCATGAAGCACGAGTGCTCCCTCACACCAGGGATGTTGAATGTCTGGGTCTCTGCGCCGACAGCGTACACCAGATAATCGTACTTCATTGTCGTGGTAGAAACAAGGCCCTGCACCTCGGAATTGTCTGCATATGATATTCCAGGTGATGAGCGGACTAAAGAAATCATTTAAACTGACCGGCGAATGTAACGGTCTTGTTGATAGGCTATGATCAAGACTGTGTGAGCCAAGCGAATTCAACTATGATATGCAATTCAGGACTTACATCGACGTCCGTTGCACCTGCCTCAATGACAGCAACCTGTCGCTCTTTGTGACGCGTCATATAACGCGTAGCTGTAGTACACATTACATGTCAGTATTCACGTGAGGAGATACGGACTATAGGGGAAGGTTGGTGCGGTAAAGGAGGGAGTCCCGGGACAAGGCGTAGAAAACGCATCTAAAAGCGAGACTTGACGTACGTTGAACAATAGACCGGGGACTGAGGGTACCAGTAGCCACACTCGGGAGTAGCGGGGTGAAAAGGAAGTAATTCCTTGGACTGATCACATACTGAAAACGGAGGTTGGGTGGGCAGACTCGCATCGAATGAACAAGACTACTCACGACATTGTAATCGCTCGTGTCCAACGAATTGATAAGACTCGTCGCACCCCATCCGCTGCCCAAAATGACCAGATTCTTCTTGGTAGGGTCATGGGGAAGCTGAGGACCTGGCGTACGGTCCTTGTATGCAAAGTAGTACAAAAGACCTGATGCAGTTACGATAGTGAAGAGAGTAACACGACCGGTTGTCTGCAGGACGCGGTGCCATCTTGACGGAGTAGGAGTCTAGATCCCTCTGTCAAAAGCCGCGCTTTCAAGTTGAAGATCTACCAACGTACCACAGATGGAGAAGACTCTGTAGAGACCAGACGTCTTGGAATTCTGACGCTCGCGTGGGTAGGGTACGCAGCGGGTCTAGGCGTGAGAGCCCTTCGGCCGAGGTGGATGCGGGCTTAAGAGGAGTTCGAGGTTCCGTTAGTCCGCCCGTCTAATAGATTATACACTGAACGAACATACCACGAGCAACCTGCATTTTTTGGGAGAGAGGACTGAGTAGGACAGTGAGGGAAGGAGAAAGGTCAAGAAGGGCAAATTTCCGACTAGCGTTCGAGTCAAGGCGTCACATCATAACCGACCTCGGATTCCGGTCGCTCACGCACTCTCCCGGCGATGCCCACCACCAACTTTCTCTCAACCGTTCACAACATAAAGTGTCTGACGGAGCTACTACAGCCAGCTTATCATAGAATAGCCCACTGCTTCAAAAGCCTGCTCTAAATTTGTAGCATCCTTGTCGCGTGTCACGTCGTGCAGGAGCTACGAGATGTTTTGCGCAGGTCCACTTAGTCGTGGTAGGAGCGCCCTCCCAACGATATCCGTTCTATCAGGCCCGAATACACCCGTCACCGCCCTCATGTATTAGACAACAAGGCTTATTTATCTTTCTCATATCCATTCAAAACACCTCTAACTCTGAATATTTCACAGACATAGGCATGTATAGTCGTGTCCGGATAAGCCTTGCACCTACCCATGTCTCCCGCCCGTCAACTACAAGCAACATATTTACTTCACCAAGGTGTCACTATTCTGTTTTACCACCAGCTCAGGACTACGCGCGGGCGACAAAGATATCCTTTGGATATATTCTATGATCCACACGTTCAAATCGGCATGGTGTCGGCGCAGAGCTTACAGCCAGCAACGCGTGCAAGTTTCGCCTCACATTTGCCAGTGACTGTTGAACATGCTACAGAACACTCTAAAATGCGCTTATATCCCTTCGGAGGCTCCTACCGCCCCCCTTCCACACTCCATATATGCTCTCAAGGGCATCAAAGACCATATCTCAGATGCTGGCATGTCTCAATTCCTCCGCAAGATGTCAATTGCAACCATCATATGAACAACACAGCTTTATATCATGTCGTGTCCAGACAAAGACATATCCAGAAGGGGTGGGGGTCGTGTAACTACGTTGCCATGTACATATGTACAATTGCCTAAATCATAAAAGCAATACGCAGTTGCAATAATGGAAGAATAAAGAGTACAAAGAGCTAGAAGAAAGCTTTGTTCGCGTTAATATCGATACAAGTACTGCGTGCAAGAAAGAGATATTCGATGTGCGATAGGGACTAGCCCCAGTCTATACATGATGACACGGTCGGGGAAGGTAACAACTCCAACCTGCAGGAAATAGTGTGACGAGCGCTACTACGTTGAGCACTAGGGTAGGTCCGACCAGTGGAGGCAAATAGTGATAGGGTCGCCAATCTAAGTCATGACAATCAAATATGACTTTGGGTGTGCACCTGGCAGATCTGGCCGACCCAAGATAGAGATACATTTCAAAGGGGTATAGAGGTAAGATCGCCGCAGGCGTCCTCTGTAACGGCTCACTATAATTTATGAGCCGAAAACCCTAGAAAAAAATGAATTCATCAGTACCTTAAAGATGAAGAACACAGGAAGGGGTAAAAAAAACTTACTCGTCATGCAACTCAACACCTCCAGCTCTCTTCCTCCTCTCAGGCTCAATACGCCTCACTGCCTTCCTCACATCCTCCGCTAGTCCCTGGGGCCCACATACAGTAACAAGAACTCCCGCCGGGGCACCCACGTTCTCTCTTCCCCTGTGGAACAGCGCACACGCTCGGTCGACAACCGACGCGAGGGTGCTTTGCAGCTTCGGGCGACCAGGAGTGACAGTGAGGCCTGGCGGGAGACGGGACAGAGTCTTCGAGACATGTTCAGGGGGGTTCGAGAAGCAGCGGGTGTAGGAGACGGAGATGTTGACGGTGGTGTAGTAAGGTCGGGATGAAGATTGGGCGAGGAGGGCGCTGAAAAGCGGAAGGAGAGGGAGGACGGCAGCTAGAGCCGTCGTTTAAGATCATTTTGTTCGTGGAGGGTTTAGGATAGAAGAAAGGAACTTACAAGGATCTTGGACAGACCAAACGAGTTCGATGCACTTGAGACGAGAGCGGCCCTCGAGGTCTTTCTGGAGAAGATCTTGCAGCACGCCCAAAGCGAAAGTGATACCGCTTCCACCAGCAACGAGTAGTGCACCGGAGAAGCTGGAGTACAGAGTATGGCCAGGCCCACCTGATCATCATATCAACGTCAATCACGACGGGCATCATACGTAGAATGTATATTAGACATACCGTAAGGGCCCTCGACGAGCACCTTGACTTCTTGGCTATAGCCATTGGCCTCGCTATATTCTGCTCGTCGGGCAAGATCATACAGTCTTGAGGTCCACATGCCGGTCTTCTTGCACATGAGGATGAGACCTTCGCCGTTGTGACTCTAAATCAGGGAACCAAGGAACCATCAACATCAATCCGTATCCCTGACAGTACACTCTAGACATAAGACGGATGTAAAACATACCTTGCTGACGCTAGCGATAGTAAACGGGTGGCATTCCATCCAGCCAAATAGACCTAGGCCACGGGAGAGAATACGAAGCCTGACATGTTGTCCGGCGCGCCAGCCAGCGTTGATGCCTTGCACTTCTACTCGGGTCATGTTGAGTTCAGAAAGCGCGCAGAGGCGAGCAACAGTGTAGCGTGTCTTGACAAGCCGCATGAGACGGTCGAACATGTATGCTGCGAGCGCGAAGAGAATGTAAGGCGCGGAGTCCGTTGAATGCATGAATACCTAATTTTTGGGGATAGTTAACCAGCTATTCTCCAGGAAATTGATAGAAAAAGGCTACATACAGTAACGAGGAAAGTAACAACTCCAATAACGTGCATGACGATGAACGTTCCATAGTACTGTCGGCGCATAAAGTCCGTAGAGAAGAGTATGAGAGCATCTGCAGCGAGGAGGGCCACAAACCCGTAGACATGCATGGGCTTCGCCATCTGGGTCGTGAAAGTGCCAGCAAGGGACCAGCTGTAGACTGTAAGACCATGTTTTATTCATTTGAAGTAATCGAGATAGAATGAAGAAGAACGCACAATAACCGATCGCATGGATATTGACAGCGAGCACCAGGAGACGACCCGCAAAACGGTGCAGGTAGTTAAGCTGAAGAAACAGTCAGTAAAGTAACGGACATTGAACAATATGACGTACCCGCGTGTAGGCAGCTCCGAGCAACATGCCCAGCACGTTGACCTTTGTCGCGAGTAGAATAACGACAGGAATCTGGCTAATGGCCACATATCCCGTGCGCAGGGGTTGAGTGAAAGGATTGGACATGTACAGCCCAGCGTATAACATCACAGCAAAGTAGGCAATCAAGATCGAGGCACCTCCAATAGTAAGTCCCGGACGCAAAGAAATACGAGTGATCCAGGAGAGCTGGGGCAGCATGGTGGTCCAATTGGGCATATGTGATTGGAGGTTGAGGTGCGCCCTGCGTGCACGGCCACTTGAGCTGGAGTAATTGCGTAGGAGATGCGCCTGCGACGACCCGGAGCCACTGCGGTTGAGGACAGCATGTGAGGCGGACGTGTAGCCGCCATTGTCCATGTATTTCTCAGAATCATTAAGCCAGTCCGTAGACGTCGGAGTTGGTGTCCGCGACGTGTGTGTATGCGCTGCTGTGAGCGGGGCCGGCAGAGTTTCAGGCCTATGGGAACGACGGGATTTGCTGAGGGTAACATATCGCAGGAGCTGACCATCGAACCATTCTGACGAGTGGGTGTAGCGAACGACCGCGCGGGGGAGAGAGAGCAAGAAAAAGAGAGCGACGAAAGCAACAAGGAAGAGATCAACGTTAAACACTAGGTTGGCGTTGTCAAACCCAGCGGTCGATGTCTGGGCTGCTGACTTGAGAGTGGACACAGAGGGAATAGCGGCGGCGACAACGGGGCTCGACATGGCGTAAACACACAAAAAAGCCGGGAATAAAGATGGTCGTAGGCGGAAAAGAAAGTATGGGAGAAATGAATGTCGGGGGATTATCTCTTTAGAGAGATTTTGAGGGATTCGGAGGAGCAAAGAATGTGAGGAGGCCAGGAGGCCTTTGAACGTGACAATGGCAACGAGGCGGCCGCGGTTCAACTTTCTGGTCAGAGCACAATGCCAATCTTATCTAGGCAACACATTCCAGCGCTCAATCTCACCTCCGCCTGTCACATGTGACAACACCCTGTAAAGATTTCACAGATGATTGTTGGCAGGTTCGACGAGCTGTCTCGTCCAGAAAACATCCAACTTCTCTCTCGTCTCGCTCAGAGACATCTGCGAACAATATTCCAACGAAGGGCAGATCAATAACATTCAGATCTCGATATGCCTCCGCAGATCTTCTCCTCGACTCGGCAATCACTGATCGCCGAGCTAAACCGCAGTCACCAATGAACTCCAAAATGAATTTGGTTCGCAAGTTCAAGTGCAGTTGGGAAGAAAGTGGACTGCGTCTGCTGCAGGTGCAACTACTACTTCCACTCTCTCGCTGCTTCACCAGAATGCGTCTCTCTTCTCCGTGTACTTCCGTTACAGGGCATGGTTACCGGGCGTCGTGTCAAGTCCGACGCCGCCGCTGCCAAAGGGCCACAGAGTTTCGCAACTCTCCGTCCCGTTTTTAGCGTTACGGTCATTGGCATTCCCAAATGCACCCGGTTCGCCCGAGGTAAGATACTCATAACCCGCCTTTGTCTTGCGCATCAGTTCATTTAATAACACTAGGTGTGGCCCACACCGTCCGCAGTAGTTTCTGCACTGCACCGCATGCATGGGTGCGCACGGCCGCCACCGGCATCCCCATGTTGTCTCCGTCCTCCTATTTCTCACCCGACAGAGGTGAGCACACACGGCTTTGCCATCACCGTGTAAAAGCGAGACGCGCCCGGTTTTCCAGATTTCAGCATAACAACTGACATCACAGGAACGTGACAAATTTAGCTAAGGTTGAATGGTAGCTAGCTCCCGCCAGGTACAGTTGCTTATAATCATTAATATCGGACATGTATAATGACGCTGGTATATGTTATACTAGAAGCGGGCATATGACATCCGTTATGAGCCTTCGATGCGCTTTTCACTGGAATATCTCCTAATATCTCCTACCTATCGCAATTTGATCTAGATGGTCGCTATCTCAATGCCCTACTGAGGCGAGTAGTAGGAAGATGGTTGCCATCCGAAGAAGCATTTTTCTGACTCGAAGTGCATGCTCGCTCGCCGTCTTTATGCATTTGAACTTGTCGTCTTTATCATCATTTGAACTTGTCGTCTTTATGCATTTGAACTCGTCGCTGGTGCAAACTAAAGTCCGTACCCGCTGCCGTCCAGGTGTGGTATCCAACAGTCACCATTGCATTGATAAATCCCGCAGTCTTAGTATAGTACATCCTAGCTAATCCCATCTCTGTTCTCGCCTTGACCGAGATTATCTTGCCGCAGAGCTTCAACTCACTGCATCCTCCATCTCAGTCCTAGGATGATGTTACTTCGCCACAACAATCAGATAATCAAGGCGTATAGGATATGGTTACTGTTGGTAAAAGTTACTAATATCAACTGATACGTACTTATACAACTGCATTGATAGTCAGTATCAGGGCGGCGGTGGAGATTCTTTATGTTTCTCTGTTGCTTTTCTCGGTGTATCCTCAACCAACAACAATCGCCATGGGGTCTTGGGTGCTGATTTGCAGATATTTTGATTTGTCCTCCTCGAGGACTACACAGATGTGATAAACTTTGATATTCAGGATGACCGGAGTGGAGATGCTTCGCCGGAACAGAGAGGTGAGTGGTGGTATTTGCGGCGAAAGAGCAGCTGTGATCAGAGTGGAGATTGATAAGCGGAGAAGTGCGAGTAAATAACAAAATACACGTACGGGCGTGCTGACCGGTACAAACCAAGTCAATCGGTCAAATATTCGTGCAGTCCTGTGATGCTCCCTGCAGAAGGCCTTGAAACGCCCACAAACGCAAACGAGATACCACTTTCACCTCTGACAAACGAAGGCCAAGAAAACCTGCTGAGCATAGCAATTGTTCACCGTCAAATTTATGGATTCTTCACCATCATGGTTGTCCATCGAGAATGACCTATATCTTACGCCCGCCCTACAACGTATCGCCGTTTGGACGCTCTGCAAGTTCATATAAACGCCTCCACCGATCTCAACTCTTCTTAGTAATGAGGACGAGACCATTGGAGCTGCCTCCTTCACAAGCGTTGGCGATCGTATACGGGTGCGTCCCTGGAAGCCCGCGATGTATGGTATGGCAAAAGACATGAAGGGATACGTTAATTTAGTTTGCTGTGTCCATGTCCAGGCCCGCAGGACCCACAAAAAGGAAGATCGCAAAATGTCCGACTAGGGGCCACATCCGAGGTTGATTACATGCAGAGTTGGTACCTGTAATGGATATGTCAGATAATGGAGCCGTGAAGTTAAAGACAGCGGGTGCGGCCATTGCATCCACTGGCATATGATCTAGCAAAACCGGGTGTAAATTAACACCTTCGGCGAGCCAGTTGTTGAGACGTACAGAGAGATAATATGGTCTTTCTTCCGTTCGGATAGTCGAGAGAACCGACTGACTGCGATAGGTAAAGACACAAAGTAGGACGATATCGGTCCAGATTTATGCTAAATATTAGATTCTGAACGGTTGTGGACTCGGAGAACCGCAGCACTATTTTACCCGTTTCCTAGGACCACCTAGGTTTCGTATATATTTCGAGGCTTTTGTAGGATCGAGAGGAAGTTATAAGGTACTTGTTGATGATGAAAGTCAGCCTGAAGCTCCCGAGCGGGCAAGTTGCCGAATTCGTCAATGGCGGGCTGATCTAATCTGATCTAATCTTTTTGTGAACTTTCTTCAATTAAGTAAACGAGTCATTTCGGCAGGTGTATTCTTCTTCACTTCAACTGTGACCGCCTCTAGTAACTCAGTGCAACAACACTAGGTTCACCCGAAGGATACAGCTGGAACCAGGAGAGAACAGATATCCGAGCTATCGGAGGTGAGTTGGCATCTTCACGCTTTCGTAACAGCCTCCGGCCGGGCATAGCTCACACACCTGCTACTAGATCATATTGAAAGCAGGCAGCGTCTCGGTAAGCATTTTATCGTCCGAGACAGATAAATGCCCCGACTGAGGTGGCTCTTGCCAACAGACCGCTGTCGTCCACAGCAAAGCACCGGAACGCTGGCAGTGGCTAAATTAATCCACTCATAAGGTCTCACAGTCTTGTCCACATCCCCCAACCATGACCTCCGCAGATATCCGCAAAGTCTCGATTTTGGGAAGGGATTCTATTCATTGTGGCTTCCATCTCATTCCCTACATCGTCCGCACAGTCCTCGATACTCTCCCATCTTCAACCTACGTCCTTTTCACTGACACCAACGTCGGAAATCTGCATCTCCCCTTATTTGAATCTGAGTTCGACGCTGGAATCGACGCTCTCAAGTCCCAAATCAGACCGCGATTCATCACCTATGTGATCCCTCCGGGAGAGACGAGCAAAAGCCGCCAGTGCAAAGCAGAGATCGAAGATTTCCTCCTCCTCAACAAATGCACTAGAGATACTGTCCTCCTCGCAGTTGGTGGGGGCGTGATTGGAGATCTGATAGGTTTCGTTGCGGCTACTTTGTGAGTATACCTTCAGCTCTGTTCAACGCTGGCTCAACAAAATCGATGGTCAAAGTATGCGGGGCGTACGCTTCGTTCAGATTCCTACCACGCTTCTCGCGATGGTAGATTCAAGTGTGGGAGGAAAGACTGCCATTGATACTCCCCATGGCAAAAACCTAATTGGCGCGTTCTGGCAGCCAGAATGCATCTTCATTGATGCCGCTTTCCTGGAGACCTTGCCCGCTCGGGAATTCTCCAATGGTATGGCGGAGGTCATAAAGGTGCGTTTATGCTCTCCCATTTGATACACACTCTTACATATTTGGGAAATAGACTGCAGCCATATGGAACGAGGTCGAGTTCTCTGCGTTAGAATCTCGCTTTTCTGAGATTTTCGCAGCTATTCAAACTCCATCTAAGGACTACTCTGGGCGCACCCAAGGCACACGCTCGTCCGCTCAAGAGCTTCTTCTTTCCGTTATCGTAGGCTCCATCTCCGTCAAGGCCCACATCGTAACCATCGATGAGCGCGAGACTGGTCTACGAAACTTGGTCAATTTTGGACATACCATCGGACACGCTATCGAGGCAGTGTTGACTCCGACTATTTTACACGGCGAGTGCGTCAGCATAGGGATGATTCTTGAGGCAGAAGTGGCAAGGTCACTCGGCGCGCTCAGCCAAGTAGGCGTTGGCCGGCTTACAAGATGCCTAAAGGCATACAACCTCCCTGTATCGCTCTCAGATCCCAAGATCGCCAATTTACCTGCGGCTCGATCGCTTACTGTGGGGCGTCTCCTAGATATCATGAAGGTAGACAAAAAGAACAGTGGGCCGCAAAAGAAAATTGTCATCCTTTCCCGTATTGGAGCCACCTACGAGCAGAAGGCTACAGTTGTCGCAGATACTGTCATTTCGAGGACCCTATCTGAAGCAGTGAAGGTTATTCCCGGTATTCCAAGCAAAAGTCCGATTCATATGGCCACTCCTGGGTCGAAAAGTATATCCAACCGCGCCCTCTTGCTCGCCGCATTGGGTAAAGGCACTTGCAGACTGAAGAATCTCCTCCATTCAGATGACACTCAAGTCATGATGAATGCGTTAATGGAGCTCAAGGTACGTATCTTCAGTCTGTTTATGCGATATATACCTATGTTCTTGCCGTTTCATAGGGCGCTAAATTCTCGTGGGAAGATGGAGGGGAAACTCTCGTTGTTAAAGGAGGATCTGGCACTCTCTCAGTCCCCGCTAAAGGCAAAGAGATTTATCTTGGGAATGCGGGGACGGCTGCCCGTTTTCTCACGACCGTCTGCACGCTTGTGCAGTCTTCTCAGACAGACGAGCGGACTGTCATCACTGGAAACGCACGTATGAAGCAGCGCCCTATCGGGCCACTTGTCGACGCGTTGCGCGAGAACGGCAGTTCTGTGAACTACCTTGAGTCTCAGGGTTGTCTCCCGCTATCTATTGCACCTGCTGGCTTACGTGGTTCCACGATCAAACTTGCCGCCAGCGTGTCAAGTCAATACGTCTCGTCCATCCTGCTCTGTGCACCCTACGCACAGGAAGCAGTGACTCTGGAGCTCGTTGGCGGGCAGGTCATCTCCCAGCCTTATATCGACATGACGATCGCGATGATGAAAACCTTCGGTATTACCGTCATCCGTCAGACGGACCCGGAAACTCAGAAGCCCTTGGATGTGTACATGATTCCCAAGGGTCATTACGTGAACCCTACGGACTATCACATTGAGAGCGACGCTAGCAGCGCGACCTATCCACTAGCGATCGCAGCTATCACAGGTACCGAAGTCACTATAGCCAACATTGGCTCCGGTTCACTTCAAGGCGATGCCCGATTCGCCAAGGAGGTACTTGAACCTATGGGCTGTGAAGTCATCCAAACTGAGACTGAGACGACTGTGCGAGGACCTCCCATTGGAACCCTCAAGGCGCTGGGTCGCGTCGACATGGAGCCTATGACGGACGCGTTTTTAACTGCATCTGTTCTCGCCGCTGTAGCTGTTTCTCCGCCGCTGGCTGGCAGAGAGTTAAGCGATGCTAAGCATATTACCACCACTCGTATCGTGGGAATTGCGAACCAGAGAGTTAAAGAGTGTAACCGAATTCAGGCCATGATAGATCAGCTAGGTGAGTGCCTCACAACCGAGCAATATGTTTGATTTTAATCATGCGGTGATTTCTAAGCCAAATTCGGAATCGAGACCAGAGAACTGGAGGATGGTTTAGAAGTATACGGCAAAGATATGCGAGAGCTGAAGGAAGGCGCAAGTGTGCATTGTTACGACGATCACCGAGTTGCAATGGCGTTCAGCGTCTTAGGCGCGGTGGTAAAGGAGACTGTCCTTGAAGAGAAACGATGCGTCGAAAAGACTTGGCCCAATTGGTGGGATGATCTCGAGAACAAGGTGTGCTTGCCATTCACTTCCTTTAGATCTGTTAAATTTACACAAGTCATTTTAGATTGGGCTTCGTATCGAGGGAGTAGAACTCGCAGAAGTAAGCGTCGTAGCTTCGCCAAGCGGCGGGGAGGCCCCTGAAGCTCTTGTTTCAGTGGTTATCATCGGCATGCGCGGTTCAGGCAAGACTTTTATCGGGGAGTTGGCAGCTTCTGTGCTCGAGTGGTCTTTTGTGGACGCAGATGTCGCATTTGAAGCTAAGCACAAAATTGGGGTGAGGGAATTTGTACATCAACATGATTGGCCTGCTTTCCGTGCGGCGGAAACGGAAATCCTGGGGGAGCTACTCGCGACATACCCCGTCGGTCACATCATCAGCCTTGGCGGCGGTATTGTCGAGACTCCAGCTGCCCGTGAACTGCTCAAAACGTACGCCATGAAGGGACCAGTCGTCCACATTGTACGCGAAATCGATGAGGTTGTCAAGTACCTTGGGGAGGAGACCGCAAGACCTGCTTACGGAGAGCTTGTCATCGATGTCTTCCGTCGTCGCGAGCCTTGGTTCAAAGAATGTTGCAACTACGAGTTCGTCAACTATACCGGTGTTCTCACGGGCAGTGTTACTTCTCCGGATTCCGTTCGAAGAGAGGTTACCCGCTTCTTCGGCCATATTTCTGGAAAGCAGCCCAATTTGGTACCGAACCTGGCGAACGGCCAACGCTCGTACTTCCTGTCCCTCACATACCCTGACATCACGCCCGCGCTTCCTTACATGGAGGAGTTAACGACGGGTGCAGATGCAATCGAATTGCGCGTCGATCTACTCCGTTCTCCTCACGCAGACAACTCTACACCTTCCCTCCCCCCAGTGGCGTATGTCTCTGAGCAGATTGCGGCTCTCAGACATTCTACTTCGTTGCCCATTGTCTTCACTGCTCGAACCGTTTCCCAGGGTGGAAATTTCCCCAATAATGCAGTGAACGAAGCCTTTGAGTTGTTCCACTGTGCCCAGCGTCTAGGTGTCGAATATATCGATTTGGAAATCTCATGGCCTAAAAAGCAGGTAGAGAATCTGGTCACTCGCAAAGGATTCTCCCAGATTATCGCGTCCTGGCACGACTGGAGCGGAAGTCTCCAATGGACCAGCAAGCAGGCGGAGGACCTGTATCGCTCAGCTAGGGACATTGGTGATATCGTGAAGATTGTGGGCAAGGCGAATCGGTTAGAGGACAACATGGCGTTATACGAATTCGTCTCTCGCATGAGCGCATCACCCAATGCCAAGCCTATCATTGCCATCAATATGGGACTCGAAGGCCAGATGTCGCGTATCCTCAACAAAACACTCAGCCCAATTACTCACCCTTTATTGCCATCGAAAGCTGCTCCAGGCCAACTCTCATTCACTCAGATTCAGACCGCTCTTCATCTCATAGGGCAGTTGCCTGCCAAAAATTTCTATCTCTTTGGTACCCCAATTGCGCAATCTATGTCGCCGACGTTGCATAATACGGCATTCCAGACCTTGGGACTTCCTCACAAATATGCCCTGCTAGAGACGACAGCTGTTGGAGATGAAATCAAAGCCGCGATTTCCTCGCCCAACTTTGGTGGTGCATCTGTAACCATCCCCTTCAAGCTGGATATCATACCCCTCCTTGACTCGCTGTCGCCGCATGCAAAGGCAATCGGCGCGGTGAATACTATCATTCCACAGAAGATGCTGGATGGAACAGTGGTATTGTACGGAGACAACACAGACTGGCTCGGAATACGCAACTGCATATTGTCCCGTCTTCCCTCGTCGACTCGCAATCCCACGGCCGGATTAGTTATCGGCGCAGGCGGAACGTCCCGCGCGGCCATATACGCCTTGAAGAGCCTTGGAGTCAGGATAGTCTACCTGTATAACAGGACACGAGCCAGTGCAGAAGCACTTGTAAGCGCTTTCCCGGATGTCGATATCCGTATCGTGGAAGAACTCGGGTCGTGGACCATAGCCCCCAGCGTCGTCGTATCTACAGTCCCGGCCTCTGCTACTACGACGGAGGCGTCTGCGACAGGCGCACTCCACATCTCTGAGGCCATTTTCGCGAAGCAGTCGGAAGGGGTCGTTGTGGATATGGCGTATAGGCCTGCGGTGACTCCGTTGCTTGGACTGGCCGACGCGACGGCGAAAGGATGGAAGACGGTGAGAGGTCTTGATGTGTTGTTGGAACAGGGATATGTACAGTTCAACCTGTGGACCGGGCGACAGTGCCCCCGGCGTGCTGTGGCAGAAGTAGTGGAAAAGGCCTACGCCAAGAACTAAGGCGATAAGATAGAACGTACTTGAATATGTATTCACTACCTAAATGACGATTCCATTTCTAACATTCTTTTGTGCAATGACACAATCAATGCTGCCGCGGTTCCATAGTGTTGGACAGGGATACGATTAAGAGGTAAACGCGATGATACAATGTATTTAAGGGAAGATCTCGTGATACAGGGATGCGTATGAACAACATAGGGAAGAAGAAACCGAATATCTAGTGCATGTAGGACTATGAAGCACCGGAGGCGGGATGTTTGGGGGGAAACAATATATATATACATATAGTATGTGCAAGAGGTAATCCAACCATAGATCCGAATTTAGATTCAAATGAAACCTCGCAATCATTCACTTAAAAAGAAGTTAGTATCAATATATCCCGAGCTACAAGGGCAACTCGAGATTTTCGTAGCTCAACTCCTTAGCCCGACAATCCCATCCATACACGAAATCCTTGAGCGAGTCTACGTCGTCTGTCAACAATATCGCCTCCTCGTCCGATTTACAGATACTCGCATCAAACTCTTCTTGCATGAGTAGTTCCACGACGTTCCTCGCCGCGATCGTCTCTGTCTCCATCGTCGATATGAACCTACACACACCAAAATTAAATGATAGTGAGTATACATGATGACATGAGAGGTTGCCGGGATGGAAGGAGACGCACGGTTCGAAGGCGTTCACGTAATAGAACCCTTTGCCGAGCTTGACTGGGGGGAACTCCTTCGTGGGCGGGAGAACCGGGTACGCATCCCACTAAAATAAAACAAAACACCGCAGCGCCATCGTGGCTGTCAATATAAGAAAGTGTAAAACCAAAAGAGCGAAGACGTGCCTCCTTGCGATACACCCACCCAACGTTCCCAAACATCCTCTTCAACCACCGATCCTCCACTCTCTTCTTCGAAAAGATCTTCACACTCCACACCTCCTCCTCCTTGTCACCAACAACCCTCTTCACAGGCTCGCCATCCAGCGTCCTCACCTTCCCATGATAACTCACCGAATTAAACTCGGGCACGCCGTCCTCCCTCGCATTCGCAGTCTCCCCTTCGCCGGAAACGGCAGAGGCAGAGGCAGATCCACCGCCGCGTCCCCGCACGCCCTCCCAAGTGGTCAAGACCATGCCAGGGACGGTATCCTTTTCACCAAGGTTGAAGTACCGCGAACGTGCATGGGGAGAGGTCGTAGCGAGGAGCGTGACGTGGAGGTGGACATACGGCTGGGGCGGGATCGTCGGTTGGGGCTCTGATGCGTTGGCAGAGGGGAGGAGGGAGAGGTCGATGGAGGCGCCGTGGAAGGGCGCGGCGAGGATGACGGCTCTGTAATGCCGTTCGCTCTCGCTCTGTGGTCCGACCGATGAGGACCCAGCAGGTCGGGTGCGGAGGGTGAACTTGTTTTCGTGCACTTGTGTGACGCTCGTCACCTGTATGAAACCCCAGTACCAAACGTCAGATTGTGCACTGTGATGGGAGAGGGGAGAAGTGCCTGCTTACGGTGGTGTTAAGAAAGACGGTAGCGTTGGATCGTTTGAGGAATTGGTCAAAGATGAGCCAGTTCCCGCCTTTGATCTGGGATGCGCCTGTGGCAGCGATGGAGCACATACCTTCGAGCGCGTGTATCTCGTCCGCGTTCTGTGGCGAATTTCAAGAAAGAAATTGAAGAAAGAATCGCCATCAACTGTGTTGCCCCCCATTGTGAGACGCGAAACATCGAGACTGACCTGGCCATAGTTGACGCGAGTAGCAGACTCGATCATCTCCCTCGTCCAACGCGGGTCTATACCCTGCTCGTCGAAGTAATCAGCCGTTGTCTGCCCGATCATCTCTGTCCACCCGAGCTCCTCTGCGAGCGTGGTGAGATTGGTGAAAGACCTTGAGCCGAAGCAAGGACCGTAGAGAGTGAGGAACTTTTGTATCATTCCATCCACGCTTTATAGATTGCAGATATAACATGGGTTAGTGCATGATGAGGTAGCTGTGATAGGTGGGACCTACATAGCTTTGGTACGGGTGGGTGCTTTGTAGCCGTACCGCCAAAGGACCTTCAACGTATCCCACCATCCTCCAATCCGACCTCCTCCACTCGTCTACACCCGTCAATATCAATATCACTGATGTAAAAGAAGAACTGAGGTGACTACTGACGGTCAAGAGAAACTGTTCACCGTCCCAAATACCCATGGAATCGTCCTCGTCAAAGTCTTTGCGGTCGAAACCAAACTCTTCAGAGGCCCGCCAGAGGTTTTTGTTCGCTTTAACGAATATGGACGCGCCGAGCTCGATGGGTTCGAGGGAAGGGTCGTCATATGGATAGACGGTGGTGCTTCCTGCAAGGATCAAGTTTGAGTACGATGCATGAATTTATGCCCCAAGCGGAGAGAGAGTGAATGATTTCGAATTGTTATTGGCTTGGACGGGCACACTGTCGTTTACGCAGCCACAACTGTGCAGCTAACTGTACACACCCAGAGATCAAATACGCTGCGTCTGGCACGCCGACTAAAACTGTGTGCCAGAAGCAGAGTACTCGAGCTTTCCGTCCTTCACATCAGACAGCAACAGTGAAAAGGGTACTACTCACTACCACCGACATAGGAGCTGCTCTCAAACACGTCCACCTCGACATCCAACCCATACCTCTTCTTTGCCTTGCTTATCCAAAAGGCAGCAGATGACCCGCCCGCGCCCGCACCGACGATGGCGATACGGTTTAGAGGTGTTTCCTGCGGGAGAGCCAAGGGGATCTGGCCGTCGTTGGAGTCGAGACGGGCGGAGACCCAGGGGATGTAAAAGGGGAGTTGAAAGGCCGCCGCTGTTTGGAGCAGGGCGTAGGTCACCAGGAGACGAGTGCTCAAGTACATGTTTTGACGTTGGCAGACTCTCGTCGGACGACGGAGAGGACAAGTTGGCTGCGCTTAATGGGCGTTTATATGAGTCGACCTTGTTGATGTTGTGACGGTTCCTCTGGGCAACGACCACGACGATGTCTGCTGCTGCTGTCCTGTCTCCCTCGGACTGCGAATACAGCATTCCAACCTGGAAGCGTGTGCCATCCACCTTCGACGTCCTCTTCGGTCTTCGTCTGCCCTACCGCCCGCCCCCAAATGCCATCGGTGCCTTTCTATGGCGCAAGCGGGTGTGGGTAGAGACCACCTTTGCGCTCACAATGTTGCAGCCTTGGGAGAAATTCATGCTCGGTGAGTAGCCCTCAAATACACAACAACAGTGGACTGATGATGTTGCAGTCACCATCATGAACACCCTCCTCACCCTCCTCGTCACCGGTCTCTACCTCTACTTCCCAACCCACCTCTCCTTCCTCTTTGAGCGCGCAAAGTACTACCTCCTCGGTCTCGAGCCCTCCACCACCATCACCTCCACCACCACCGTCGCAGAGAGCATATCAAAATTCGTAAGCGACGGCTGGGCGTGGGGATGGAACGAGACTATTGCGGGATTGGCAAAGCCCCTGGGGTTGAGTACGAAAGCTGTAGAGTTGTAGGATTTTAGTGGGAGCCCGAGTTTCTTCTTTTATTGACATATGATAGACGTGAGCTTCTTTCTTTTGCGTGTCGAGCCAAGCTGAGATACCGTATAGACGAACATGTAATTTCCACGGTCTCTATACCTTGTCTGAAGAGATGTCTCTGCTGTTTTGTTGGTAGATTCCTGTATGCAAAAGACGTTTAACATTAGAGCACATCTCACACGACCTCCGAAAACATGCAAGATAGCAATGCATCCAGTGAATAAGACTGATAATCTATGTAACAGAGAAAACAAACAAGAAGCATTAGCCTATCTCTGCTATTACGAAAGAGGGAGCTCTACTAGGTACCACACCATTCTACGGAATGCAAACGCACAGCACTGTCCAAACGAAAAAAAACCACACAAAGAAATTAATCGCTCTCAGTCTCATACTCGTCCGATTCACTCCCCTTCGCGCTAACGACCCGGCTCTCCAAACTCCTCCTTTCCCTCTCCTTTCCCTTCACACTCCCATACTCCCCATCCACCAGCTCCACCACCAGCTGTCCCCCACTCTTCAACCCCTCCACCTCGCCGACTTTGCGCTCCGGTTCCCACTGAACCTCCTTCCTCGGGTACGTCGTCACGAGCTTAAACCCCCACCACTCCTCCGTCCTGCCCTCGGTCATCGTCGATATGGCGTGCATGAGCCCGGATTCGTCCGCAGAGGACGAAGCACCGTCGGGTGCGGTGAGCGGGTCGAGGTCCGACGAAAAGGCATTGCCTTCAGGGATAAAGAGCGTGTCGACGAAAGCGTAGACTGCCGTTAGAGAATCCATCTGCCCAAAGAACCGGACCGCACGGCGGCCATCTGGCATACGCACGCCGATACGAACTGTACGACCCCGGCCTTGCTCACTAGGCCTCGGCTCCCTAGGGACAAACGCCCTCCTCCCCCACCTCCTCCACGCCATCCTCTTCTCCTCCCACACCTTCCTCTGTTCCTCCCTCTTCCGCTGCTCCTCCTTCGCCCTCTCCTCCTCCATGCTTCTCCTCCTTTCCTCCTCCTTCCCTTCCCTCTCCTCTTGCATCTTCCTCTCGATCCTTTCCTTGTCCCGGCGAGCGCTCTCAGCAAATGCACGATCCTGTTCAGCGCGCAGAGCCCGCTCCCGTTCGCGTGCGCGCGTGGCCACGGCGAGAGCAGCGTCACGCTCGGTGGCAGAGCTTCGCAGTTGAGCAAGGACAGGGGTGACGCGAGGAAGAAGGTGGTCTGCGATGTGTGTAGTCAGAGTGGATGGAGAGGTGGGACCACTGGATGTGGGGATGGAGGGGCCTTGGTGACGGGAGAGAATGGTGAGGATTGATTTATTCTGGGCAATAGCTGAGGATCCTCGTCGGGGTTGCAGTGCAACAAATGCGACGAACGGGTAGGTCGTTGCCTGCAATTTCTGCGCGGCTAGGAACGAGAATGTGAATACATGGATACAAACTGAGGACGGCGAGCAGTCTTACCACCCCAGGCATCCCGGTCACGGATGTCTCCGCCCCAGATCAGAATATCATTTTCTTGTAACAACCGAACGAATCCAGGGTCCGTCAGAGTGCTCCTACAGCCCAAGTATATGAGTAACTGGGAAATAAAGAACAGCGAATGGGAGAAGAATAGTACCGCTTGAATTCCGCGACGTCATCATGCTCGTCGCTCACAAGCACGGCACATCCGATCTTAGGTTCGGTCTCCTTCGCACAGGCCTTCACAAAACTTTCATAACTCCCAATAAAGAACTCGGGCAATACCCTCGAGCTCGAGGGACTCTCGTCGCCCGCTCTCCTGCTCAACCCAGGAGCTGAGCTGGAAGCCACACCGGATGCTTCACCGCCGCCAGCCATCTGGGCACGTGAGATCGAAACGCATCCGGTCTCTTCTTCGAGTGCGCGTATCCAACGCTCCGATGCGGTCTTTGCGTCCCGGACGGGTGCAGGACCGAGGCTAGGTCGGGGGGACAGCCCGAAGTTCAGTCCAAGGCCTGTGATGGAGAAAGATAATGGGACAGGCGGCAGGGGTAGGGGGATATGGAGTGTGCGGAGGACGACGCGGAGGATAGTGTATGGGACGGCGAGTAAAGCAATTATTAGGCGGAGTGGACGCAAGAGCAGGGACAAGATAGAGCTAGAGGGAGACTGTATGTGTAGTCGTGTAAAGGAGTGGTCTACGTATAAAATGGGATGGACTTACGATGCGAGGGAATTCTCGGCCGCTAGGTCGGCCACTCAATAAGCCGTCTTGTTCGGAGTCATCAATTTCGAAAGCCTCAGTGTGAGTGCTGGTATAGGTGGCTCCAGGTATGGAGGCTCCGGGTATTGAAGGAATAGATAAAGGAGCGGTCGGGGCGGATTCAAAGACGATATTCGCGGCGCGCTGCAAATAATTGGTTGGTCAATAATTAGGTTAGAGGGGCGGCACTATAAACGCGGGACAAGTGTGTGCGGAAACGTCAGGTCTATGAAGACTTGGCATAGTATAGCTGCAACCAGCTAGCGAAATAGATGTGACGCATAATATGCGCATAGCTATCTTCCGAGGAACGAGGCATCCACGGAACCACGTCAGGCCACGCAAGCGTGTCAAACGCCGTCAACCCATGGTGGACAGCAGAACCTGAGTTTCTCCAAGCTTGTCGAAAGTAGACCGAGGCTTTGATAACTTTGTAGAAACAGTCCGCATTTACCTGGACGTCCCAATCCACGCTTTCCAGCACACTTCGGGCGACATCAGCATCGCCACCGTTTGTCAGAGCCTGAAGTTGGCTCAAAGCCTCTTGTTGTGAGGGTGAAAGAGCGTCGTTGTCCATTGGGAGAATATATTTACTGCGTGAAGTGAAGATGTTGAGTTGTCAGTGCGCAATGACAATGCATGAAAGTCTGAGCAAGACACGGCGGGGGGGATTTGGCGCTGGAGCTTTGATAAATTTACCTAGATGTAGAATATAAGTGAGTTGTGGGAAATAAATATTTGAATAATTCTCAGCTGGCTACCACCATCTCTACACCGCGTTGAATCCTACGATCGGTGCGTAATGGGTGAAGTTGTCAATGTCCTCGTCGCTTTCGCTGTGATCGTATTTGTGTTCAAGTGGGCGACGTCCTGTAAGTAGTCTTTCAACCTCCCGTCTAGTACAGAGCTCACAGCATAGTCCCGCAGCCAAAGATTCTCCTGCCGATGCACAATCCCCAGCTGCCATCCTAGGTTTCAGACCAAAGAACATAACACAAGAGCAGGTGGGTCTATTTGATCAGTTGATTGGAGTGAGCTAATGCTGCGTCTGGTCCAGGTGGATACTGTGCATGCAATGTTTCCAGATATACCCAGGTGTGTGTGCCCTTCTCCTGTAGTACCCTCATACCGCTCAATAGCTCACATCCCTCACTTAGAGAAAATATACATTTTGAGCTTCTTCGAAGCGGTAACGTCCAACAGACCTCAAATAAGATCCTCGAACGAGGGTTCCTCCCCGCCGTATGTTCCGAACGCATACTACCTCAACACAAAACCATGCACTGACCATCGAATTACGCAACAGCCCCCACCTGCCTACTATACCATCTACCCTCGTACTGCTACTCCTGACGCGCCACGTCCTGGCCCGGCCGCGAATACGAATCAGAACAAGTCTGCGCCCCAGCCCAAAGAGAATCTGATCTCGAGGTACCGTCTTGAGAACCGTCTGGACTCTTCCGCTGCTTCTTCGGCAACCGAAGACCCGCTCAAGTGGGATGATAGCCCTGAGAAGAGAGAAGCGGGTCTGCGGGAGAGGAAGGCGAGGATGGTGCTTGCCGCGCGACAGTGAGTGATTTCTGTCTTTTTTGTGGCTCCCCGAGTGCTGATAGCTGTCGTTATAATTGTCTTTGCAGACGACTTCTTGCACAGCAGCAAAATCAGGCATCGAGCTCAGAGGCCAGTTCGACATGACCTTTGCACGTTTCACTATTTCGTATACGCTTGTACTAAGATCCATAATACGTCAACTCAATGTTGGTAAATATATCCTCTACTCACTATCCTGGCTGCCAATTCATGGCTGATTGCTGTAGTTGTCACACGGGAGGCCTTACTGCTAACAATTTGGTCACGCAACCTCGGACTTCAAGTGATTCTTCATAAAGCGGTGGTATCGGTACAAAATGCTTCCGATCAGGCTGGTTTTTGATATTTAACTATGATAGCATTTGTGGGAATTCCGTCCGATTATTTATTCACTCCAGCGCACTTCGAATCTTTGTTTCATGGATGGCAACCTAGTAGAGCGAGTAAATCAAGGAAGGACGATCTTAGTACCTCGTTTCGTACCTTATGTCGGGAATTACAAGGCTTCAACCAAAAGCTCATACCCATCTTTCGTACGTCCATCAGGACCTGTCTTGTTCTGCAATTTGACCTTCACTTTCCTCCTCTCAAACGCAGACTGATTCCACACATGTATCAGGTCCTGTACCTCCACCACCGTCGACTTTCCGAACGCAGAATCATATATAGTCCCGGCCTTTCCACGCAAAAAACTAGTCCGCGGTGGGGGAGACGTACTCATGACGCTGAGACCCTGGCTGGCGGTGCGAGCAGCGATAGCGAGATCTGACAGAAAACGTCCCCAATCCTCGTCTGATATCCCATGCGGACCGAGTTCGTCGGATGGGTAGAGCAGACGGAACCCATCCGAGAGAGTACCCCCCTTCGAGGGAATACGAAAAGGTTCAAATGAGCGCGTGCGGATACGAACGGGAGTGGGTGTGGAGAAACATGACGGTGGTGGGTCCAATGGTAAGTGCAGTAGGTCTGTAGCTCGCGCGCTGGCCGACAAGTCGGTGAAACGGGGAGTCGGAGCGGACCAGGCAGGTAATGGATCTGTCGCTTTGGCCGTGTATGGCGGTGGTGGATCGCTACGGGAATTTTCTGACGGCGGGGGGTTGGGATAGACAGTTATAGGGGGTGTGTCCGGAGGAGCGTATTCTGGTCTGCCCTCTGTTGGAGGCAGTCCCGGAGGGGGTGCATATTGTGGTTGGGTAGCATAAGACATAGTCGACTACAGCAGAAGTTAGTTTATTCATCGACGATGTTCACGAAGACGTACGGTAGATGAGAGTAAGCGTAAAGAGCAAGGATCCTGGTCTCGACGTCACATGCGACCTTTTATGAAGTCTCGGGCCCTTCCCAAAATGGCGGAAGTCATGGAGCAATGGCGATCTGGACCAATGTTTCCGTTCCAAATCCCATATTTTCGTATGGAAATGTCGAGTTGGGCGGCCGTGGATTCTGCAATATTTAATATGGATGGTCAATGCAATACGGTGTCGAGGAGATCTGCGAGAAATAAAGGTGTTGTGCCTGAGTTGGTCCCGTGACTCGTCCTAAAATGGGAGTCCTTGAACGGCCCGTGTATTGCCGTCTGTACATTTTACTAGGACCCCCGAAAGCGCCCAAAAAGGCCATCCGGAAATGTCCCGAATTTCGGCCTCCCATGCGCGGCCTCCAAACGGCCATTTTGTGCGGATTTCGGACAGCCTGCGGCGCTGTGGGCCATTTCTGCGCGGATTTTCCGGACAGCCTAGCAAGAAATTGCAAAAATTGTCAAAAAATCCCAAAAAATTCTGATAGTGAGCTGACGGCTTTGCGCAATGCATAGAGATACAAATAATGGATGGTAGAGAGAACACACAGTAAATTAGTCACATCATCAATTCTAACTGCATTTTTTCCGTGTTTTCATGATAGTACCATGGCGGTCTTGATCTTCTTCGTGGCAATGAGACTTCTTTGACTATTCCTTCATCTCTTTCAGACACTGTGAGTTCGTGGAGAGTAGTGCTGAGTTATGTACCAGAGATGCAAGAGAACAGGGCAAATTTTTGGAGCTGGGAGCGACCTCAAGCGACCT
>MLYV02000846.1:0-47410 GCA_001913855.2 Hermanssonia centrifuga | reverse complement strand
GCTATGTCTGCAGCATGGACCTTGGTAGCCCCTCCTAAGAACTTTGACACCATTTGGCGGTGAGTTGGCGACCGTGATTCACTGTCTCTAGAAAGGACAGTAAACAGAGTGACAAGAAAATCGTCAAGACTGCACCCGCGAGACTGTATAAGCTTAAGAATGTCATCGAGATTTGAGACTCGGACCATTCATGCTATATTAATCTGGGCTTGTAGGAGTATCCTGTGACTGTGGCATTTGAGAGACGGTGATACTGCGGAATCGCCTAGTGCCAGGTATGTCCACGAGCGACCCCATAGTTAATTCACAGTGTGGTAGACAAAGACAGTGGCGAACGGTTGCAGCTATCTCAGCAGGCTCCAGGCGGATCGGCAAATGCCGCGTTGCGTATCGACTACCACCTGCCGTATAAGGGAATTCAAGGTTCCTAATCCGGACTACTCGACAAGACTCCTCCTCAGGCTTCCGGCTTCTTGACTCTGAGACCTGTCTTTCCATATACCATAAATCGGAACAAGTCCATCTCGCTATCTGTCGCAGCTGACATTCGAATTCCAGAACGATGTAAGTGATTCTTTCCTATTAGAACAATTTATTTGCACAATCCTCAGGCTGGCAGTACTGTTCGATAGTATTAAACCTAATACTGCGACATGCGGTGTTCTCCATCTGATACACACGCTGCACAGGTGGCAAGTTATGTATATACTGTCGCATGCAGACGCAGCGATGGTCGACCTTCCTTCAATCCCCCTTGACCCGTCATGTTCAACGTTCTTAGGTTATACAATTCGCTCGCGCTATTGCTGCGCAGATGCAGTAGGGCAACGTCGAATGTTACTGGATTCCTATTTAGCACAGCTTTATACCCGCTGTGGCTCGCTATAAATCTCGTGCGATATCCCTTCACAATCGTGCCTCCTCCGCAGGGATGCATCGTTGTTCGTGTGCGCTCGCAAGTTTCTCCCGATGCCAACGGTGGTACTTTACACGCAGAATTAGAGATTCTTCCAGGTGCATTTCAACAATCGGAATATGCCTATTTTTTACGTTCTAATCTAATGCGATTTGCAACAGACATCTACCCCGCTCTGGCTGATTCTCTGGCCAACGCTGCTAGCGACAGCGGAGCCTCTATCCTTGGGAATACCATATTTGCCATACGCCAAGATGGTAAGGGTGGCACTGGCATGAACTATTTTTTGTAACGCTGTAATCTGATTGCATAGATTCTTAGGTGGTGTCATTCAGACGTGCGGCCAAGAGTGGCGCTTCCTCATCGCGAACCTACGTTCCATGGTGAGGAACGTCGATGTTCCTACCACAGTTCTACTGCATTCAGCGACCCCGCACGACGATTCTGCTAACATGAGCAACTCTATCGTTGCTCAACAGCAGCAAGGCTTCCGGCATTTTCTATTATCTGGTCAGGGATCTCGCCGGTCACGATTCCATATTCGACACCAACGTCCCTGTTTCACACACCTAAACCTTCAATCGGATTCCTCACTCAACATCGCCCTTGACGGTGGGATATACGAGTCGTGTATATCCGCCCCAGCCGAATATTCACAATTAGATATTGTGGATCTTTTTGCGCAACTAGGCGAGGAGTTTCTCGCACAATCTTCGGAAGGAAATCCGGCCGATCTTGATACCGCGATCTTCTTCTGCTGGCTAGCTGTCAATACTTCGTACGATGATCAGTCTCGATACCTCTCCTCGCTGCACGACCTCGCACGCATACTTATGGAACGCTTTCAGCGATTGCATAGTCCATATGATATGCGCCAAACCATCTACCTTATTCAAGTTGCGTATAAAATTTGCAAAGAAGATCCTGCGCTTGCAAACTTCTTGCTCGCCGACCTCGCCAAATGGTTATATATCGGATACACTTTTTTGGGTGTTGTAGACGATCTGGACGAAGCTCTTGAGTGGTGTCGTCGCGCAATTGTTGCGTCCCCCCTATCTGATCGACATTCCCTTCACTTCCTGGCCAACGCTTGTGGCACGCGCTTCGAGCTTGTCAAAAGTGGGGCAAACATTGATGAAGCGATTGAACTCGCTCGTAGGGTCATTGCTCTCTGCCCACTAGACGAGCCCGAACGCTTCAAGTACATGCACAATCTAGCGAGCCATCTACATTTCCGCTTCTTGTATCTCGGAGCAGCCCGCGATCTAGAGGAAGCCATACAAATCTATCATCAAGTCCTTGAACTGAATACTCGAGAATTCGGAGGCAACGATCGCGAGGCCTCGCTGTTTGGCCTGTCGAGTGTCTTAGGGACATCTTACAAACATTTTCGCAAATTGGACGATCTCAGCGAGGGTATCAGGCTTCAGCGAGAGGCTCTATCGTTGTCACCACTGGGCCACCCAGGACGCTATCATAGTCTTGCGATGCTTGCAGCGTTTTTAGATTTCCGATTCCAGCATCTGGGAATATTGAATGATTCGGACGAAGCGATCTCCCTCCATCGCGAAGCTATCACGCTCTCCCCCCGCGATCGCTTACATCATCCTTCCCTTCTGTGTCAATTTGCATCAATTCTATGCCTTCGTGGTGTGCAACCACCTGGTGACTTCGGCCTTCTGAATGAAGCAATTCAAGTATCGCAATATGCTCTGGGAATAGCGGAACAGAGGAAGGACCGAGAAGCAGCTCTTTACCAGCTTACCCGCTCATATCTTGGGCGCTTTAAGATTCTCGGCCAAATTGATGATGAAACGGCAGCCTTGAATGCTGCCAAAGAACTCATGGAGATCGGAGAGAAATACAGCTACCAAGGACGCAGCCCGTACCTCATTGCGTTAGCAGGTATATACCTTAGACGTGATTCACCGTTCTTCGACCTTTCGACAGGACTGCGTCTTGTGGAAATATCGCTTGAAGACACTCATTGTAGCGCACAATTGCGTTTGCAGAATGCCAGTGACGCTCTCGGGGTTTTGAAGAGCGTGAGTATTGATGTACCTACGATTCACCAGCTCCTTCGGGTCTACCTCAAAGCGACTCTTCTTCTACCGGAAGTAGCACACTTCGGTCTGGATCTCAAATCTCGCTTGAAATCCTTGAAGGGCTGGGGAGGCATGGCGAATTATGTGGCTACGCTACTCTCTGCTATATCTCGACATGCAGAAGCCGTGCAAGCCATTGAACTGGGCCGTGCTGTCTTCTGGTCCCAGGCTGTCCAACTTCGTAACAAATTCGACGAACTTCCGGAAGAATTGCATCACAGACTATTCAATCTCTCTCGCCAGTTAGAGAGAGACAGTTACTCGTTGCCGAAGGTAGTTTCCCAGAACCCCACTCCGGATGTGGACTCTCATGTGGACAACGCCCGCCGGCTTCGGTACAGCCAAGACTTCGATCGACTGGTACAAGAGGTGCGAGAGAGACCTGGATTTGAACGTTTCATGCAAATGGAGCTCGCTGTGGACTTGGCGAAGGTGGCAGAGAAGGGCCCTGTGGTTGTTCTCATAGCTGATGCCAACATATGCCTGGCCCAGATTATAACGGCAAAGAGCAAAGACGAGTCCAATGTCTTGCCAATCAAGTTAGACGTTACGCAACAGGCTCTTCGACAGATGGCGGTCGCGCTTCGATCTGCTACCGCTGGCCGTAGCGGCCGACAAGATGCAGAAGACGCTTCTCTGGGTGCGGACGACCAGAGTGAAGGCATAGAGGAACCTGACTCTGACGTTACTCGGCTCGGACGACCTTCTAAAGCAGGAACCCAAGATGTTCGGATTCTCAAAATATTATGGGAAAAGGTTGTGAAGGTCGTTCTGGATGCGCTAGAGATTCAAGTGAGTCGCTGGTCGTGATCGGATGTCGCCTCGCTTGATTGATCACTATATCATCTTACCAGCCATCCTGTGGTCGCATTCGACCTCGACTCTGGTGGTGCCCAACAGGGACTTTTACCTCGCTTCCTTTGCACGCGGCTGGGATTTATACCGAGCGTGATCGATGTTGTTCCGACTTCATCGTTTCCTCGTACACACCAACGCTAGGCGCTTTGTTGAAAGCCCGAAGTAGCCTCCGGCCGATAGCTCGAAAATCAATCAAGGTACTTCTAGCAGCCGTACCCAACCCGAAAACCGGTGAGCCCCTGAGAGGAACGGTAGCTGAAGTGAATGGGATCTGTGCTGTTGTTCCGGAGGGAAATCGTATCAATCTTCCCGCCGAAGAAGACTGCAGAGTAAACTCTTGTGCCGGGGTCTCCGTACAAACGTTGCTGAAAACCATCGAGGAGGCGACAATTCTTCATATGGCGTGCCATGGCGAGCAAGATGCTGATGACCCTCTTCGAAGCGGCTTTGAAATGCAAGAAGGGAAACTTCCAATCTCCAAGCTCATGCCCTTAGATCTCGAGCATAGCTTCTTGGCATACCTCAGCGCGTGCGAAACTGCCAAAGGGGACCTCGTAGAACCTGACCAGACGGTTCATCTTGCAGCAACAATGCTATTCACCGGCTTTAAGAGCGTTATCGGTACAATGTGGTATGTAGACCCCACCCTTATCATGTGTGGAATATTACTAATGGAGTGCGATAGGCTAATGCGAGATGATGACGGTCCAACGGTAGCTAAAGTCGTCTACAAGCAGCTATTCAGCCAAGACTCAGAGAACCTAGCCTTAGATCCCGACGACGTGCCATATGCTCTGGACGATGCAGTACGCAAGTTAAGGGAGACAGGATGTCCTCCACACCGTTGGGCTGCATTCATTCACCTAGGTGTTTAGCTACTCAACGGGGCCGGCTTCGATGTGTAATGATATTTACGGCTGTGGGCAATAAAATATCTAAGATGCTCCCACCTTTCTGAATCAGAAAATCCGGACACAAAACTTGAAGTCGAGAAGCAGCTCATCCAACAATAATAATCTTCGCTCAACAGCGGAGATGGATCTTGGCCCGCCGCACTGTGAGGCACTTGGTGAGGTAGTATGGTTGATGGATTGTACTTGTATTTACAATGACAAAACTCAGTGCTGACACCGGTGACGGCAGACGGCTCCGTGTTTCCCCGGTGTAAGACATACAATTCAAACTTCAAAATTCAAAACTCGTTACGAGTCCGAACTCGAGAGTCGAGAATTTAGGAAGTTACCAAAAAGACAAAAATATCATCGATGCATTAAGAGGGAATCGAACCCCCGGCGGGTCGATGGCAACGACCCAGGTTACCACTACCCCATTAATGCGATATACGTCTTCCGCACCGAGAATACCATGATGTCGTCCGTACTAGGTAAATAGGTCGGAGGAACGGTGTCTGTTTGGTCCTATTGTGCAAGACCTTTCGATCCTAATACGTACAAACAAATTACCGGCTTCGGCTGTGGCCGCATTGAGAAACCGAGTGCGACCTCTCGACTGCAATGTCAACCAACTTAGACGTGAGTATCTCCCTGAGTCTTATATCTGTGTCTAATTCATCGTCCTAGAAAGCCCTTGAAATCATCAAGGTTGCTATCGATGAAGATACCAAGCAAAACTATGCGGAAGCCTACAAACAGTACAACAACGCGCTCGACTACTTCATGCTGGCGCTGAAATGTATGTCGTTGTTTTTGAGCACGTTGTTTCTAGGTTTAAGGTGTAATAGGGGAGAAGAACGAGAAGATGAAACAGCTCCTCCGAAAGAAGGTCGATGAATACCTTGGACGGGCCGAAGGTTTGAAGGAAGTTCTGAATGCAGAATCAGATAAGAAAGCGAAGAAGGCTGTTGGGATGTCGAACGGCGGGGTAGGGAAAGGTTCTAAGTGCGTCGCACGATCATGTGTTGTGAAACAATTGCTCATTCTACCTGGTACTACGAAGGAAAGCCGACGAGGACGAAGGCGATCCCGAGGTGAAGAAACTGCGAGCAGGACTTGCCGGTGCTATCATAGCCGATAAACCGAATGTCAAATGGGACGATGTTGCTGGTCTAGAGGCGGCCAAGGAGTCGCTGAAGGAGGCGGTCATTCTACCAATCAAGTTCCCTCATCTATTCACCGGGAAGCGGACTCCTTGGAGGGGCATCCTGTTATACGGTCCTCCAGGCACCGGCAAGTCTTATCTCGCTAAAGCTGTAGCAACCGAAGCAAAAGGGACTTTCTTCAGTGTCAGTTCTTCTGACCTGGTCAGCAAGTGGCAAGGTGACTCCGAGAGGTAATCTTCACGATTTTGTGGAAAAATATATGTTTGCTCAATATGCGGAATGAGTCCAGATTGGTGAAGCAGCTATTCGAGATGGCTCGAGAAAGCAAACCGGCCATTATTTTCATTGATGAGATTGACTCTCTTGCAAGTTCACGTAGCGACGCGGAGTCAGAAGGCTCAAGACGAATCAAGACGGAATTTCTCGTGCAGATGAACGGTGTTGGCCACGATGACACTGGCGTCTTGGTCCTTGGTGCGACAAATATCCCATGGCAACTAGACAATGCCATAAAGCGTCGGTATGTGAATTCCTCTTTGTCCCCGGCGTAAGTCGTTATCAATGACATGACCGAAGGTTTGAGAAGCGAATATACATTCCATTGCCTGGTATCGAAGCAAGAAAGCAGATGTTTATTCTTCATGTCGGCGATACGCCATGCCAATTGAATCAGAAAGACTACCGACTGTTAGCCGAGAGGACTGATGGGCAAGTAACCTCTATCTAGCTCAGTAGATCATGGCTAACGCTTTTACTTATCATTTAGATATTCTGGTTCTGATATTGCCATCGTCGTCAGAGATGCACTTATGCAACCGGTCCGTAAAGTGCTCTCAGCAACACATTTCAAACAAGTAGACGAAGACGGAAAGATGAAGTGGACACCCTGTTCGCCGGGTGATATCGAAGCAGAGGAGAAGACCTGGACAGATATCGATAGCGACGAATTACTCGAACCGCCACTGAAGATAGCAGATTTCCTCAAGTCGCTGGACAGTGTACGTCCAACTGTATCTGCGGATGATATCAAGAGACACGATCAATGGACCCTGGAATCCGGTAAGACTAAACTTTCTGTCTATAAGTGCACAGACCTCTCATATAGGTTGGCACTGCACAGGCAACGAGGGCGCATGACCTGTAAACTTACGGTGTTCTGTAATGCGGAGTGAGCGCTTGTACGATGTGAACTTTGTACGTATATTGGTTAGAGTGAGGATTCATTCACGATAAGTTGTAGGTTTGATAGGCAGTGCACTATTGGTTCCATGGAATTTCCAGATATCAAGTTTGACCATTACATGCAGGCAGAAATTCCTGGCATCGCCTCTCATGCACTTCGGCACTCAGTCGCACAATATCTTAATTACTCGCGTCCGGCAAATTGCCTGCAAAGTGCAGACGTCTGCAATCTGCGGAGATCATGACATGGCGATCAGTGGTGTATTCAATAATACATTGCGGGTCAGTTCGCATCTGTTCCGTCAATTTATAGACAGTGAGTGTTGTTACGATTGATATCATGCCAGGGTACGATGAGAAACTTTGGTCTTTGCTTCATCTCTGTTGAGACATGGTGCTTTGATGTCAAGCATTGGTCAAACACCGCCTCGTTTGTGTAGCGCCTATTTGTTTAGGGTGGCCTACTACCTCAATTGCAGTTTGCGCGGTCCTATCTGTCCCGGTATCGAGCTTATATCGATGCCCAGGGTCTTCCATGGAAAGGGATATCTCTATTCACACAGCGCCTCGGATTACTCGAACAGGCACATTCAGTGACAAGAAGCCGCAGAACATAATTGAGAAGCGGGGTTCCTGTGTGGCATGTTAGCAGCGTGTTTCCGGAAGCAGTGAATTGCGTCTTTGTGACACGGATGGGAATGCAGATCTAAGTCGATGCAGTAACAACGTTGTGTCTCCGCTCAACAAAAGATGGCCCGGTGTGGTCATGGTCTGTTGAACAGTTTGATCATTACTACCGGACAAATACAGCGTGTCCGTCCTGGCCACCCAAACACAGGTATAAAGCATGAGCGGGAAAGACACTGGCTCCCCCGCATCGTTATAACGCCCCTCCCCCATCATTCAGCCGCCTTGTCAGATTCCTTCCATCTACCCCTCCCCGATCTCTCCATATGTACCATCTGAGGACTCAGCGAGAGTGGAACGTACGACGATCAAGCTTGAGACAGTGTCTCCGAGATTCCATGCCAGTCAAAAACAACGAGAGCGACGATACAGATGAAGAGCTTGATCTCAATGAGAAAGCTGTAAACGAACTCGCACAGCCCGAGCATTGTACTTTCAAGGTGGGCGGGAAAGTCTATTGTTCCTTACTTGTGCTAAGCAAGCCCCATGAATTAGGTGGGGCAGAAAGTATGGATCAGACTCAACGCGATGTGGTATCAAGGGCAAGTAAAGAGAATCCTTGAGCCATCAGAGCACAAGGTAAGGATTAAACATATCCGGTAGTAGTAGAGAATTCAGGAACTCGAGATCACTGGGGTCTGCGAAGCCGAATACCTTCGCATTCCGCCGATGTTTTACCTCTCCGTGCATTATCGATATCATGAGTGGGGAGACTGATACCTTCGACTTGCAGGACCGGGATTATCGATACGATGTCCACTTTCGGTGCTGGAATAGTGCCACGAACATGAAGGCTTGCGTAGACCCTACGAATGGGAATATTAAGCGTGATACGCCGCGTGTACGAGCACTTTTGCGAGACTGCGGCTGGCCAGTAGGGTCAGCGGAAGAGGCTTAGGCTTTGTCTGGAATGTGCCTCTGGAATTCATCTAGACAATACCCCTGGAGGGAAGCCGGGGGTCCCGCATAGTGTAGTACACGGACTTGACATGTCGACCATGTAGTGATAATCAGTATATATTATTTACCTCGTAAAGTTTTGTTTTGTATTGGTGGCATTCAAATAAATGGCTAGACACGTTGGAATTTCTCTGAATTTCTGGGAATTTATTGAAAGAGGGCGATCGTGGGCCAGATTGCGATCTTAGATTTGGGCGAGTGGATAAAGTGCCTCTGCACGCGTCTTCGTACCTTTGCGACCTCGGGCGTGCTGCCCAGTTTCTATCCTACTCTTCCACCCGTCTTTCTCCAAACTCTTTGCATTGAAACTAGATAGCACGCCCATCATGACAAAAACATACGTTATGAACGGTTTGATTGAGAAGGTACCAATTTCATTCTACTAAATGACGATGCACCTAACGTTCGCTTCTCTGGTAGATGCAATCACCCGACCAGGATTTCCGGTTAGTCTGGTCGAGGAGCTTCATCTGGTTCCATGGCATCATGCTTAACATCCCATTAGGTACATGGGACTTAACGATCTCTTACTTGAGATCAAGCAGGATCAGAACAGTTTCATTGGCGATGAGAATATGGAGAGCAAAGTGCTGAAACAAGTTCTCGCATTGGTAGAAGACAAGATATCAGAAGTGAAGAATCAGGCTGTGAAGTGGTGAGTGTTTACATGGAGATACGCATCTTGAATGCTTAGCGTCCTCCGCAGCTTAGGGCAACTTATCAAGATCATTCGAGAAGCTCATATGGTAATGGTTGTCGACAAGCTTATTGATTATTCATCTTCAAAGGATGAAGAGCTTAGAGATATCTCAGGTCTTGGTGAGTATCTTATCTGCACGTGTGTCTCGTGCTACACTAATCTATTTACACAGCGCTGAAAACTATCACTGCCGAACTTCCTCAGGACGGTACAATCGCAGCCAAAGCTTGCGAAAAGTTGACACCCAAGCTCCTTGTACAACTAGGAAACGTAAGCTGCCCGCGCCACCTCAGCTTTGTCTACAGTGTACTGACGAATACGAGCAGTCAAGCATACCACCGGAGACTTTGATTGAGACCCTTGCTATCCTGTCTATTCTCATCGTCCGATTCCCTTCCTACGTATCCAACCCAGACCTTGACCCGCAGCCACTTTCCGTGCTCACGCCATTGCTCTCGCATCCTCGCACCGCTGTTCGCAAGCGCGCAATCTCTACTTTAGCTCAGTTCTTACCAGTGGCACAGCCTCAACAATTCTCGGAGCTACTGAAGACCCTCATCTTTCCCAACCTTTCTCCCTCTGCCAGTATTGAGAAGCAAAGAACGACTGTACAACTCATTGCTGCGATTGCGCGCCATTCTCCCTACCAGATTGCACCTATACTCAACGACTTGGTACCCGGCATCGTCAAAGCGGCATCAAAAGAGGATGAGGAACTAAAAGAGAGTGGACTTCAGGTGGGGTTTCTGTATTTTACGTGGGTAACTCTACTAATGGCACCCATTGTCAGGCTCTGGAGGCCTTGGTACTGAGATGTCCAACAGAAGTCACACCGTTCTTAGGCAATATCATCCAAGTTGGCACGCAATTTATCAAATATGACCCTGTACGTGTTTCAGTTGCTACTGCATGGTTATCATATTCACCCTTCATGAAAAAGAACTACGCTGATGACGGCGATGACGACGAGGACGAAGAGATGGTGGACCCAGATGAAGAGGATGATGCTGAGCTGGATGAGTCAGTCATATTCTACGTCGCATCTTCTAACATATGTGGCTAACGATGCGCTACAGTTATTCCGACGACGAAGATACTTCATATAAGATTCGCCGATCTGCTACCAAACTTTTGGCTGCTGTGATTGG
This sequence comes from Hermanssonia centrifuga, assembly GCA_001913855.2. NCBI lineage: Eukaryota > Fungi > Basidiomycota > Agaricomycetes > Polyporales > Meruliaceae > Hermanssonia > Hermanssonia centrifuga. Next base: position 36,795 of record MLYV02000846.1, on the reverse strand, counting down.
CACGCGCCCAGAACTTCTAGTGACGCTATACAAGGACGTATCCCCTGTGCTCATTTCGCGCTTCGGAGATCGCGAAGAAACTGTTCGAGTTGAAATATGGGCCACATACGGTATCTTGCTCAAACAAACCGCTCTCTATGGTGGTAGTCCACAAGCAAAAGATGCAGAGTACAGTGTTGGGGGGAAGCGGAAACGTAATGAGGGAATGGAAATTGAGGATACGCCATTCGTCCTAGTGCGCGGTCAGATACCCTCGCTGGCTAAGTCTCTTTTGCAGCAACTCAAATCACCGAAGACTGCTGCCCCGGCTCTTCAGTCTGGGTTCAGTCTACTCCACACTTTGCTGACTGTACTTCCTGGAGCGTTGGCTTCACAAGCACCCCAAGTTATCGCGAACACCAAAGTTGTGCTCGCACAATCCACCACATCATCGGCATCTACTCTGCAAGTTACCTGCCTGACATTTCTCGCGCTTTTCTTTGCCACCCATCATCCACCTACCTTCTCCGGCTCTTTGGATTCTATCCTCCCGGTGCTCCTGAAAGGCCTTGGTGAGAGACATCCTCGGCTCGCTTCGGAGTCGTTCCGTGTGTTCTCCTCTCTGCTGAATGCACTCAAGCCAGTCAAGACTGGTGACTGGGTAGAACGTGTTTACACCGAGGCAGTACAGAGATTGAGCAATCACGATACAGATGCGGAAGTGAGGGGATGTGCGGAGGATATTATCGGTGATATCTGGATCTGCGCGACAGATCTGGTGAAGGGTAAGAATAGGAAGGAGTGGGAGACCCTGTGCCGCACGAGTGGTAGGACCGAAGGTGCGATCAAGGTGGTGACTCGTGTTGCTCGTGAAGTGGAGATTGGCGATGATTGGGTGAACGGATGCGTCGAATGGGTGCTCGCCCTTTTGAAGCGCAGTGGTCGATCCGGCAAAAGCGATATCTTCTCTTGTTTGGATGCTCTATTGAAACGGCAAGTGGATCAGGTTGCGTAATCTCTTGGCCGTGATAGCTCATTCCACACCTCTTCTTAGATACAGCGCAGGCGTGCCTGCTGATCTCCCACCAACATTGATCCCTCAATTGAAAGTATATATCTCTACGAATGACATAGCGCTTCTCTCTCAAGCTCTCAATATTATCGCGCTCCTGCTTGAGCTATCCCCATCCTCAACCTTCCCTGAAGTTGAAATCGACCTGCTGCAGGACATTTATGTCATCGCACATTCACCGCTCATCTCAGGCGTACCTTTCGATTCGGTCCTGGCCTTTTTCTCTGCATTGGTCGAGGCGGATATGCAAATTGCCACTCATGTTGTGCCGAACCTGGTCATCTCCATTGACAAGGCGGCAAAAGCGGAAGCTTCCTATGCCAATGTGGCCAGGTGCATTGGACAGGTCGTGAAGTGCCAACAAACTGTAGCCGCAGGTACTATTGCAGAGTTTGCAAAATATCTCAGGGTGAGTATAGCCCCATAGTAACATAAGCATTCAACTGACTGGCTTTCAAAGCCTACTTCGAAAGCCAAAAATTCTCAGGTTGTGCTCAGTTTACTTGTCATGGGAGAAGTCGGACGTTTCATGTTTGTATTTTTTTAAACCTCACTCAAGGCCTGCCACGAAGTTAACGTTTATGATCTCCTCTAGCGACATGTCCCCTCAACCAGATATATTTACTGCGGCTCTTGATCGATTCGGTTCCGAGCAGGAAGAGGTCCGTGCAGCTGCTGCGTTTGCTGCCGGTCCGTATCACACTGCCTCCATGTTAAGTGATGGATACTGACGGAAGTCTAGGTAACATTGCCGTAGGCAATCTGCACCATTTCCTCCCTGTGATTGTCAAAATGGTCGAAACCGATTCTGCCAAACGTCTCCTGTCCTTGCATGCTCTCAAGGAGGTCAGTAATATGGGATTAATCCTGATATCTATTTACTCAGGACGCTATGTCGCTTAGGTTGTCACTCATTGCTCTCATGGCCAACTCGAGAATGTCGCCGATCTTCTCTGGGTGCCACTATTCCAGAACTCAGAGAATTCAGAAGAAATCACCCGGAACGTTGCTGCTGCCTGCCTTGGCAAACTGGCTACCACTGCTCCATCAAGATACCTTCCACAACTTCATGTGCGATTTCCACCAATCAGCTTTTCTGGTATCTGACACATCTATATAGGAACGAATCCCTGACGAAAGTCCTGCTGTGCGCGCAACCGTCATATCTGCTATAAGATACACCTTTGCCGAGTCAACTCAATCCTACGACGAACTTCTCAGTTCGGTGATCATGGACTTCTTGTCTCTAGTAGCTGACTCTGATTTAGTAAGGCTGGCTTCTGATCTGAATTCGTATTCATCTGACCCAGAATGCATCTGTAGACTGTGCGTCGCCTTGCGTTATCGGCTTTGAATTCTGCGGCACGCACCAAGCCTCATTTAATTCGGGATCATCTGCCTTCCATTCTGCCTGGTTTATACCAGGAGACTATCATCAAACCGGAGCTCATCCGCACGGTCCAGATGGGTCCCTGGACTCACAAAGTCGATGACGGTCTCGAGGCTCGCAAGACGGCATATGAGACACTTTATACCCTCGTACGTTGTTCTCCCCCGAGTCTAGTAGCCGTACTGAATACTTGTTGCAGCTCGACACTTGCCTCGCCAAGCTAGAGCTTCATGAATTCCTCGTTCATGTCCTGATCGGTCTTTCGGATGAGTCGGACGAAGTCAAGGTCATTTGCCACATGATGTTGTTCCGTCTTGCCCAGGTCGCTCCCACAGCTATTTCGCAACGACTGGATGATATTACTCCAGCTCTTGAGAAGAGTATGAAGGGTGCTACCGTTACAAAAGATACGGTGAAGCAAGATTTGGAACGGGCTGCCGAACTGCAAAAGAGCACGTTACGTGCCGTTGCTGCTCTCAGCAAGATTGCTCAGCCGGGAGCATCGCCGAAATTTGAGGTATTTGTGGATGTAACAAGCAGGAATGAGTGGGGCACTGAGTTCAAGGAGCTAGTTGGGGCGTAAGGCTACGACTTGATCCTTGCCAGTCGCAATGTATAACACTGTTTCAATTTTTCTGTTGTATTTGTACCGTCATCTGGCCCTAAGAATTGAAGCAACCACTTGGCTTGTAGGTGATTCTGAGAACATCGAGGAACCCACATTGCCGCGGAGCCGCGGCAGTATCAGCCAAAGGCCTTAGCGCCAATTTGTCTCTCAGAGACGACCATGGTCTTAGCATGTTGTCTTTGTATTCTGATTACCTTCCTCGCGACTATCTTTCGCCCCAAAGCTACCGAGCTCATAAATGGCCGACGTAGCACCGCCAACTCAAGACTCAACGCCGCAGATCATGCATCCTGAGAACCACAAACCAACAGATACGCGGTCCCCTAAAGACCACAAATACCTATGCGTGGAGACGGCTGGGAGTTTTGTGGGTCCGGTATTCCCTAAGGAGTTTATGAAGAGATTTATGAACATCCCCGGAAGGAGAAGGAAGATACCTCGGGCTAATTTCAGCAACGTCTTAAGAGGTACTAGCAATGCCGATATGTATGACTCTCTGGTATGTTCTCGTCTGATAACAACCCTTCTACGTCCGTTTGACTTCTGATATAGATCTCAGCAATCAAGAAGTCGAAGATCTGCCCGAGAATGATATTCAGGAAGCTCTCAGACATCACTCAAGAGGATTCCGCGCTGCGTCCAGATCTCGCAGGCTTCAATGCCACAGACGGAGAGCCTAGCGGCAACGCGACATGTTGGTCGAGCATGCAATTATGCATCGACAACTGCACAGAAGACGCGTTCGACGTCGCTTATGACCCGAATGATAGGGAGGGTCTCCGGGTCTGCCAGGAGGACGACACCAAGTCTCTTGGGCAAATGATCCATTACGCCCGGGAGCAAATGTCGCATCAGCATCGTGTGTTTATGTTCTCCCTCCACATCGTTCATGATAGTGCGCGAATCATTCGTTGGGATCGGATGGGCGCCGTCGTGACCGGAGCATTTGACTTTGTACTGCAGCCGCAAATCCTTGCTGAGTTCCTGTTCCGATTCAATCTTCTTGGACCTGAGGGACGTGGATTCGACTCCAGTGTTGAATTGGCCGGCCCAGATGAGTCTCATGAATTCGCAGAAGCTATCGCCAGTTACCTCGACTCGTTTGGGGAGCGTAAACCACCTCACTTTGATTTGACTCTGGACGCCTCCTATTCGACCTACAAACTCCATGTCATTGATTCCGGCAGCGGAGTACGTTCCTCGTTTATAGTACAACGGCCTTTCTTTGAAACTCCATTGCCTTGTGGACGGGCGACTCAAGGCTACATCGCATGGGACGTTGGGCGGAGAAAGCTAGTATTTCTGAAGGATACATGGCGTCCCGTGGACTCAGATTCGAGTAGCCTATCGGAAAAGGAGGCGTATGAAATATTGGGCGAACACAAGATTCCTTACGTGCCAACGGTCCTTATAGCGGAGGATGTCCTTTCCTCCACTGGTGAGCCTCAGCAGACGGTGACGCAAGACTACAGTGAGATCCCGTTCGGCTCTAGATGTGCGCATTTACGGCCACATATCCATCATCGAATTGTGCAAGAGTTGGCCCTGCCTCTGGTGATGATGCGTCGCTCTAAGCAACTTGTTCAGGCTATTCGGAATACACTAGTCGGTGAGCTTATCATTCCTAGTGCGGTATGCAGACCAACTGAATGTCGATAATGTCAGCCATCCGAGGTGCATATGAAAACGCCGAACTTCTACATCGTGATATTAGCATGGGGAACATCATGCTGGATTCGAATATGGAAGGCTTTCTGAATGATTGGGACCGGGCAATTCGGTTATCGGCGTCGAAGGAGGCTCGTGCAACACGCACAGTATGTCTTTCACTGGATCATATGCGTCTTCTGATTCAAGTTAACTTTCAGGGTACATGGCGGTTTCTCTCCATAGGGCAACTCGAATCAGAGGACAAAATTCACGAAATTCATGATGACCTAGAGTCATGCTTCTGGGTTTTGCTATATGCGGCCCTTCATCACTTCCGTCATCAGCCGGTCCCCTTCGATATGTCGATTTTTGAGGAGATCTGGGACCGTAAGGATAGGGACGGAACGATACATTTCTTTGGCGGTGGGCGGAAGCGTGCTGCTCTGGCATTGAGATGCGTCACAAAGCTGGAATTCGATTGTGGACCCCTCGATCAAGCGATACATCATATTTCTTCGACCTTCGCTGAGTTTCATCGTTCTGCGGTTGCATCGGGTGTATCAGGGGACATCGGAATAAGAGGTCGGGCAGCTCACGCTATGGTCCGTGCCGAACTGGAGGACCCCTCTCTTATCAAATTTCTCGACGCTGTCTTGCACAGAGAAGATTGGCCACTGGAAGATGATGCTCTTTTCGATCCGTACCCTCCTCCGAAGGTACAATCGCCTCGCAAAGAGGAAGATTCATGTTCTGAGCAGAATTCGCCGTTTAATTGTAATCACTCGCCATCTCCAGCAGCGATTAGTGATGACCCACCGGGAGCCTGTGGTTCACAGCTAGTAATTGTCGAAGATTTATTGAGCTACACTAAGCACAGCATTGTGACTTCCCAACATCATCCAACATCGCCACAAACTACTGAACACCCACCTTCGCCGGTCTTCACCTCTGGAGAGATCTTCGGCAGTGGCCCAGGGGGTTGCGAGGCAAATATACGCATCAAGAAACGATTGATTACCGCAAGCATTAGTTGCGCGCCAGATGAACCGAAAACAAAACGCCCGAGGACCAGCAAAGAAACACTACGCGTACACACTGTACGATGATGCTCAGGCTGGCTTCATAAAAAAGCCAGTACGTTTACGTATCATTGATATCTTCTTGTAACTTTGCCACCATAGAACGTCCATAGACCAAGATACGGTATGACGGACCCCAATCACGCCGGACGCGCAGGGCTTGCATTGCCGAAATCTATATATCTCACAAGCTATTGTACTTTTATTTTCTGTATATCAACTGTAGATATAATGTGACAGGCACCACAATTGACTCAAGTTGACTCACTGGCACGGAGTAGTGACTCGGAATTATTCCCAAAAAATGGGTAATTATCCGAGTCTCGGGCATCGCCGCGGGGCCGCGGCAAACCACCTCGACAGGCCCAGCGCCCAATTTGTCTCAGCCACTCAGGCATGGTCTTAGCATCGCCATGTTGTCTTTGTATCCTGAATCTCTTTTCCCTTCACCCGAAATCATCAAGCTCGTAGATGGCCGACGTAGCACTTCCAACTCAAAGCTCAACGCCGCAGCTTGTGCATCCCGAAATCCACATTCAAAAGGATACGCGGTTCCCTAAAGACCACAAATACCTATGCATAGAGACGGCTGGGAGTTTTGTGGGTCCAGTATTCCCTAAGGAGCTTATGACAAGATTTATGAACATCCCGGGAAGGAGAAGGAAGATACCTCGGGCTGACTTCAGCAACGTCTTGAGAGGTACTAGCAATGCCAATATGTATGACTCTTTGGTACGCTCGCGGTCCATAACGCATTTTATATGTCCGTTTAACTTCTGATATAGATTTCAGCAATCAAGAAATCGAAGATCTGCCCGAGAATGCTATTCAAAAAGCTTTCAGACATCACTCAAGAGGATTCCGCCCTGCGTCCAGATCTTGCCGGATTCAATGCCACGAATGGAGAGCCTAGCGACAACGCGAACGTTTGGTCGAGCATGCAACTATGCATCGACAACTGCGCAGAAGACGCGTTCGACGTCGCCTACGACCCGAATGATAGGGAGGGTCTCCGGGTCTGCCAGGAGGACAACACCAAGTCTCTTGGGCAAATGATCCATTACGCCCGGGAGCAGATGTCGCATCAGCATCGTGTGTTTATGTTCTCCCTCCACATCGTGCATGACCAAGCCAGGATCATTCGTTGGGATCGGATGGGTGCGATTGTGACGGAGGCCTTTAATTTTGTTCTGCAACCGCAAATCCTTGCTGAGTTCCTATTCCGATTCAATCTTCTTGGACCCGAGGGACGTGGATTCGATCCCACTGCTGAATTGGCCCATCCAAAGGAGTGTCATGAATTCACAAAAGCTGTCGTCGAGTATCTCGACTCGTTTGGGGAGCGTAAACCACCTCACTTTAATTTGACTTTGGACGCCTCCTATCCAACATATAAACTCCATATCATCGATTCCGGCAGCGGAGTACGTTCCTCCTTTATAGTACGACGGCCTTTCTTTGAAACTCCATTGCCTTGTGGACGGGCAACGCAAGGGTACATCGCGTGGGACATTGGACGTAGAAAGCTAGTATTTTTGAAGGACACATGGCGTCCCGTAGACTCAGAGTCGAGTAGTTTATCGGAAAAGGAGGCGTATGCAACACTAGGCGAACACAAGGTTCCTTACGTGCCGACGGTCCTTATAGCGGAGGATATTCTTTCCTCCGCTGGCGAGCCTCAGTGGACGTTGACGCAAGACTACAGCGAGATTCCGTTTGGCTCTTCATATGCGCATTTGAGGCCACATATACACCATCGGATCGTGCAAGAGTTGGCCCTGCCCCTGGTGATGATGCGCCGATCTAAGCAACTTGTTCAGGCTATTCGGAATACACTAGTCGGTGAGCTTATCGTTCATAGTGCGGTGTGTAGACCAGCTGACTATTGATGATTCAAGCCATCAAATGTGCATATCAAGACGCAGAACTCTTACATCGTGATATCAGCATGGGGAACATCATGTTGGATTCAAATATGGAAGGCTTTCTGAATGATTGGGACCGGGCAATTCGGTTATCCGCGTCGGAGGAGGCTCGTGCAACGCGCACTGTATGTCTGTCACTGTTTCATTTCTATGTTTTGACTCAATTTATCTTACTTCCAGGGCACATGGCGGTTTCTCTCTATAGAGCACCTCGAGTCAGAGAAAAAAATTCATGAAATTCATGATGACCTGGAATCATGCTTCTGGGTTTTCCTATATGTGGCTCTTCATCACTTCCGTCATCAACCGGTCCCCTTCGACATGTCGATTTTTGAGGAAGTCTGGGACCGTAAGGATAAGGACGGAACGATGCATTTCTTTGGCGGTGGGTGCAAGGATGGTACATTGACGTTGGGCGAGGTTCAAAGGTTGCAATTCGATAGTGGACCTCTCAATGAAGCTATACATCATATGTCTTCAAGATTCGAGGAGCTTCACGGTTCTAGAATTGGAACAAGCCTATCAGGCGCCCTTGGAATGAAAATTCGAGCAGCTCACGCTACGGTCCGTGCCAAAATGGAGGACCCCTCCCCTCTTATCCACTTTCTCGATACTGTCCTGGACCGGGAAGATTGGCCACTGGAAGATGATGCTCTTTCCGATCCCTATCCTCCGAAGGTGCCATCGCCTCGCAAAGAGGAAGAAGATCCATATTCCGAACAGAATTCGCCGTACATCAATCGCATTCAGTCACAATCCCCAGCAGCGATTAATAATAGCGCACATGGTGTCAGCGGTTCAGAGCCAGTGGTTGTCGAAGAGCGATCGGGGCACACTGGGCAAGATGTTATGAGCTCCCGACCTCACCCAACCTCACCCAAAGCTATCACTAGAACTGAAAAACAACCTTCCCCGCTAGCGTTTATCTCTAGACAGATGATCAGCGATTACGCTGTGGCTTGCGAGTCAGATGTTCGCGTTGGGAAGCGGTTGGCACCTGAAAGCATCGGTTGTGCAGCAGATGAACGGGAAGCGAAGCGCCCAAGGTCAGTGAGAAGGAGGGACCCCAAGCAGAGAAACACTACGCGCACGCACGCAATGACATTGAGACCCCGTGCGAAGACTAGTACATCTGCGCGTCGTTGACATCCACTTATGATTCTGCAAATATACCGACCGAAGTACCTAAATTATACAATACACTTCAATATAGTGATCACAACTTATCGACAAATAACCAACTCCCAGGCCATAGCACCCCCGCTGTAACAAAGATAAACATGTGGCCCAGGTCACGCTACACATGCCGATGGCTGTTCAGGCCATAGCTCGTGGTTCATCCATGCCACACACGAGATCACTAATATAAAGCCCCAAAAGGTCGGAGCAATACGACACCGACCTTTCCTCATGCCAGTAAATCCCCCACCAGAACCAGAACCATTGAAGGCCACTGCGCAGGGTCTCCACCATTATGGCTGCACAAAACTTGGCGCACCGGAGATTCGCAAACAACTATGCACGGAAATGGGTGGTTCCTTCGCGGGTGGGATGCCTCCCAAGGATTTTCTAAAGATCTTCATGCGTGGCGATACTAAAAAAAGGTTATCGTCAATACCATCGGTAGATTTCAGTGAAGTTGCTGCTGCTCCCTCTGAACCTAAAATGTATGGTCCATTGGTATGTCATTCGTTGCGTTCCACGCCTCCTCTCAACAAAGACCGTTGATTCATAACACGATTACGCAGATTAATGCTATCAATACCCATAGGCTATGCCAAGGAGTAACCTTCAAGGATATCTCAGGACGAGCTCAGAGTGGCACGAAGCTGAAGCCAGATATCGGTGGCTTTGAAGGCAATGAGATGCAATTATATATCGAGCTGAAGTCTTCGGAACGACAGGACGCGTTCCACGATTCGCATAACCCTGATGACCGAATTGAGAAGCAAACCGACGAGAGTTCCAAGCACCGAGGACAAATCATACATTATGCGGCGGAACAAATGGCGGTCCAACATCGAGTTTCGTTGCTCACCATCTCCATGACAGGACGTATTGCGCGTTTTATTCGCTGGGACCGGTCGGGTGCCATCGTGACGAAAGCGTTTGATTACGTTGACAGTCCCCATTTACTGGCCGAGTTTCTTATACGATTCAGCAGATTAAACGCAGCACAGCGGGGGTTCGACACCACTGTTACGCCTGCGGATCAGCACGAGATTGCTTCGCTATCGAGCGCTCTTGAACGCTACGCGGATCTGTTCGGAAAGCGTCTACCAACTCAGCTAGAAGAAGATCAAGCGGGACAACAAAGGGCGTACAAGATCCCTGCAATTATAGGCAACGGAACTAGGACTACTCTCGTGGTGGGAAAGCCATTCTGCCAACCATTATCGCCCTGTGGCCGTGCCACTCGTGGCTACATCGCTTGGGACATTGTCCAAGGGAAGCTGGTTTTTCTCAAGGACACATGGCGGGTAGTCTCGCCTGGTAGTCTTTCTGAGGGCGAGGCCTACGAGCACTTGAAGGGACATGGTGTTCCTCATCTGCCTACTATCATCGCGGCCGCTGATGTCACGGACCTGACAGGAAACCCTCAACAGACGTTAACTCAAGACTTTGCTAATCACCCATGGTGTCGGCCGCACGATTCACTCAGACTCCTTGTGCATCATCGCGTTATTCAGGAATTAGCATTGCCCTTATCAATGGTACGAAATTCAAAACAACTGGTACAGGCGATTCGCAATGCACTTGTTGGTGAGTTAATTAAACGCCAATTCTCTGGTGAATGTCATAGTCATTAACAAGTGCTTCAACTCAGCCATCCGATGTGCGCACAAGGCAGGGAATATGCTGCATCGAGACGTCAGTGTATCGAATATCATGCTCGACCTGGGGATGAATGGGATTTTGAATGATTGGGATCACAATATGCTGTTACCTGTCCACCCTGATTACAGACCTCATCCATATCGCACTGTACGTCGGTACCTCTTCTTCGCTCACGTATGCATTGTTGACGAAAGGATTACATGTACAGGGGCATTGGCAATTTGCGTCAATTTCACTACTGGGAGACCCTCATAAACCACATGAAGTATACGATGACGTCGAGTCCTGTTACTGGGTTTTGCTTTACTTCTCACTACATTTCATCTCGCACCAGACCCAGCACTTTTCCATGACCTTGTTCGATCAATCGGAAGAAAAGCCGTGCGATCAGTGTGATCTCATGCATACGTACGGCGGGTCTATGAAATTACAAGCTGCGTTCAGGCGCGGATTTGGAAACGTAGAGTTCGCCTGTGGCCCGCTCAACGGTTTAATCCAAGAATTGACAGAGCGAGTCCGCTTGCGGGCTCCCAGAACAGAACAGGCTATCTCCAATCCGACGATCATAGGGGCCTATAAACAGCACGAATCGGAATCAGAGGAGGTGCAATCTTATATCCAGCTATTCGACACGGCGCTTAGCGAAGATGGTTGGCTTGTTGAAGATGCAGTTGAAGACCAGTTACCACCGAAGTCGGCCCTACAAATATCACAAGCCCATGAGAAAGCTCGAAGCGCGTCTTTCAGTAATATCTCTCTGGCAGCAAAGGTTGGGCAGAAATCTCAGTCTTTGTCTTCGACGATAGCTAGGATAGCCATGCGGTCCAATAGCTTGTCATCAACTGCAAGGGCGACGAATTATAATCCGTCAGCTAGTCGCAGAACTAGGCCTCTTCCGAATACTCGTAGTCGGACATCGATGATACCTATGGCCCCCCCGCCACTGCCCGTAATCTTCGGTGAACATCCGACTAACGCATCCCGTAGTTCTTTAGCTGTTCCCTTTACCCACCATCCGCACATGGGGACTGAACAGTGGAGCCCGAGAAATTTGAAGAGGCCTCGAGACGAAGATGAAATTGAGGAGGTTTTGCCGATGAAACACCCTAGAATAGGTATACATCGTACAGGTTCTCGCTCTTCGCCGAAGCGCACCACCTCGAAGAGCGAATTGCACCGCTAGAGGTTCTAAAATTCATGTCACAAGCGGTTGTACTTCTATCTGTTGTTTGTGACTCATCCGCAGGCTGTATCCAATATGACGTATATAAAATTGCCCATCAAATGTTCTGCTTGCCATAGTCTTCACAAGTTCGTAGCACAGGAGCTTCATTGAGCGTTTAATAGCAACATTAGACATGCATTACAGAGTGATTATACAAAGAAAGTAGGCTATAATATAGATAATAATAAATTAGGAGACACTGATTCTAATATTAGGGATGCTATGATATAAGCAACATAATTAGAGCAAAGTAAAAGGAAAGCAAAACAAAGCAAAACAAAACAAAACAAAGAAATTATGCGAGATGCGTGTGCAAATGAGGTAGGTCATGCGGTGTTAATGAGGTGTGTCGCGTATTAGTAAGGTGTATCGGTGAGGTGTGTCATAACCAGATTTGGGTTCATACAACATCGACGGGCTCTCCTCCTCCTCCAGTATCCGCTTTCACCGCCGTCGGGTGTTTCCACCACACAGTTTCTTTCTGTGCGAAGTTCAGGGTCGACAGTCCAATCCCATTCAACTCTACGCCGTCGAAACTGTCAAGGATGTGCGACAGTAGCATAGAGGAGTCGTAATCGTCCGCTAAGGGGTCGATCTTCTCGATGTCTTCAAGAGCAAATTTGGATACAGGCTCTTGCAGAGCAGGAGATGCATAGGAAAACCAAGGGTAAGGCACAGCGTGCGCCTTGTATGGTTCGCCAGGGGTGAATGCAAATTCCGGCTGATCGAGATCGGTAGGGATAGGTAAAGGTACTTCGTTGTTGGTTGGCTCCAAGGGTTGTCTTTCGTATATCAGAGCCCAGTAGCTGCAAGTAAACGTATAAGAATATATAGAAATAAACAGAGGAGGAACTCAGGTAAGAGAACTGACATGTCGGCGAAGTAAGGATGTGCCTTGAGTTCGTCAATCGTGATCCGCTTCTGCGGACGTTTCTCAAGCATCTGCATGGAGCGTTGTGAGATTTGAATTTAGACATGTACGAGAGAGCTTACTCTTCTTAACAGATCCTCGACGATAGGGTCTTCGTCGTCCGCAATATCAAGCCGCTCGCTCAGGGTGCGACATAAAACATCAGACAGATCGCGTTGGTAATCTTTGATTTGGTAAGGGAACTAAGACGAGAATATGCATCAGTTGGAGCAATAAATGCACGAAGGGAAAGGGAAAGAACGTACAATTCCGTAGTGCATGCGGTAGATAGCCGCTCCAAGGCCCCAGATGTCCATTTCGTACGAATGTTTGTGAAGGGCAACTTCCGGTGACATGTATCCTATAGTTCCGATCCACTGAGGCTCATACACAAAATCGACGGGGTCCATATACGTAGGAGTGGCGGTCGGTACGTATTTACGTACTTTCTTGTGCCACACTGAGAAGCTTTCCCAGGGACGATCGTCGTTGGGGACGTCGCGTTCCATTGCGCAACTGAAGTTGGCGAGAACGACGTGGTCGTGTTGGTCGATGAGGATGTTCTCGAATCTGATGTCGCGGTGAACGATGCGGCGACTGTGAAGATCTTCAATGGCAACAAGCTGTAAAGACAATCAACTTAGATAGTTCTCATCATATTCAGACGTGAATTCACCGTTTCTGCCAACTTGACCTTTACCTTCTGGAGATCATATTCCTTATTACGTACGACGGACGCCAAACTTCCTCCGGGACAATAATCCTAAGCCATCATCAGATCTAAAGAGCAAGACCAACGGAAATGAATCCGTGCGCACCATAATCATGTATAAGTTCTCAGAATCCTCAAAGCTTCCTTGAACTCCAACTGCCCAGGGGTTTGAAATGAATTTCTTTCCAATTCTTTGCTCCTCGAAGAGTTTGGAGTAGAACGGTATCCTCCTATCCCCCTTCTTGACGACCCTCAACGCGAAGGGTTTCTCCGTAATCTTATCAATTGTGTGGTAGAAACTGCCGGCGCATCCACTTTCGATGTGTCGAATTACATTGAAGTCCTCAATGCAAAGTTGGCGGCTTGAAGGGAAGGCGGCCGACAGGAGCGAAGTATAGGAAGGAGTAGGAGAGACGGACGGGCTGCAAAGGGTGGAATCTGTGAGAGCCGGGCTGTAATCGCCTTCGGAATTTGTGTCGATTCCTAGGGGAGACCGGGGGACAGTAGGATCGATGGAGCGAATAGCGCCCTTTATTGTCGAGACAGTTTCAGACATCACCACTCACGACGAAGGAAGCGAGCCATACCTTCTCAAAAATACCGATAATCGAGCATGTAATCACCTCGTCCTCAGAGGGCTTAGCGTGGAAAGCCTCGACCATCTCACGGATGTAGAGCTGTTCGAGTTCTTGAGGGGTTGGCTTCTGGCAACAGACCAAAATGTTTAGCCGATTAACGTCGGAGAAAATCTACTAAGACAGACCTCCTCGCTCTTATCGTCGTCTGCGACAGGCTGGGTCAAGGTAAATATGGGATCATATAACGTATATCTTAGATATTCTCACCTTAATTGTGGGAGCATTACGACCCATCCTGAATAGGTTAGTAAACATTATATTGAGTCTTGATGTGGCTGTCCTGGGGCCAGGCAAGGAGAGGGAAAAGGAAGGGGGGGAGTAGGGAGAAGAAGGAGAAGAAACTCGAGTTGTACAACCCGTCAGCACTCCCCGTACTGCTGAATTTAAAGAGCTGAAATGCATCGTCAGCATCTCTATGCCTGTTCAGTCGTTCGAGGTCCATCTCCCGCATGCCCCTATGTGCGTTGTGGTCAGCCTGGAAAGGTCAATATAGTGTGGTCGCTCCATGTCAGCCATCACATAGCACACGAGCAAGGGACTCATTTATGGAAGATTACGGTCCATCCAAAGTCCATGGTGTTAGAGTATCGTCTACTCGAACGTGAATTCGGACTTATTTGGCACCACCAATTCGAAGGAAGTTTCAGGTGGGGCCCTGTGACCTACGTAAAATGCACTGCAACTTGAATGTATAAACGAACTGTTTTGATCTTGACCATTTGTTTAACATACCTTTGCGGGAGATCATTCGAGGTTCGTGTACGCACTACGATGGACCACTGTTCAAAAGTTGGTCCTCGGACCTAATAATAAATTATAAGTTCGACTTGATTATGCGTCCGAGTCCTGCCGCATGCCAGTGGGAACGTACCTGTTGCACCCATGGAGACACAAACTTGTAAGGACGGAAGAAAGAATGGTATTGTATTCTACGAGTCATGGCCTCGTAGCCTTGAATTTTGCGACGGTAGATGGATTCGGGCCTCTTCAGGTTCTGAGCCAAGTCGTCTCCCTTGAAGAGGATCGAACCTAGGACTCTATTTCTCTGATCACCGCCATCAGCCCTCGGCAAAGCACGTGGCCATTCGTCCTGTTGTGTTTACTTTTGCAAACATTCAAAATATTTCTATACTCGCAAACATTTATATAGTAAGCCACAGGAACTTGCATGCACTCAAAAAATTTGACTCAACTCGCTACTCGCACCAGTCAGAGGCAATGCTTACAGAAACAGCTCGTGATAGAATAACCTCACCCGGGCCACGTGGTAGGGGACAGTCACGGTGATCCACCCAGGCAACGATAGGAAACAAAAAGAGTGGCATTGCCTGAGTAGCTAGTACAAACTTCATAGCAGAGATTCAGAGTTCATCCAAACCAAAACAACCGAATGTGAGCTATCTGTAAGTAAAAGAAGCACACACTGCTGCATGGCCGGATGTGGATAAGTGAAAGAACTTTAGGACCAACGGAGAAATGAAAGAAACATCCTGCATGAGTTGAGCATGATCGTGATTCCACAATCTGGCAGGGCATTGGGTTGAATCAATCTTCCACTAAAACGTATGGTGAGAACATGATTTTGAAAGAGACAACAGTAGTCCTTACGCCATTTCAAAAGAGTCATCATGGCTTCACGGGTTTTGGGGGAACGGGGCGGGTATTTGGCAGGCTCTCCCTCCCCCCCGAACAAGGCAGTCGCAAGCGGATCAACGATAGCATTGCGGTCAAAGTCGACATCTCCAGTGGTGAATTTGGGCCAGAACAGCATAGTAACCCATGTGTCTTTGACCACGGTAGCTTCGTATTGCAGAGCATATCCTGACATATCTGCGATTCCCTCGGCGGCTTGCCTCGCTTTTTCTTTGTTTCGGTATTCGACAAGAAGGGTTCCTGTGCTTCTCAGATCTTGAGCTATTCCAGGCAGGGTAGCTGAACAAGGAGGCCATTTATCAGTATTCCATACTAACAGAAATAAGTAGTAAGAAACTTTGGCACCCACAATTGCGACCGTGAATATCGAAGCCGAGTCTCTTATATTTGGAACCCTGGAAACTATAAAGCACCCCGAGGTATGCGTCCTGTAAGAATCTAACGGCCAGATCGTCCTCCTGATCCTTCTGAGCTTTGAGCTTCGACTCAACGATATGACCAGAGTGGGTAAACTCCCAGGTTCGAACACCATCCGGCTGATGCTCCAATGCATACTGCGCGAATTTCTGCGCCGCACCTGGCTCGTGGAACTCCACCAAAGCAGACACAGACACCTTGCTGAGTTGCAAATCCTTCTGAGAATCGACGATGTCCGCCGCCAGCTTTGCGAGACAAGACATGCTAGGTTGCTCGAGCGAGAAGGTGTCTGTATCAATGTGGTAGGTGCTGGACAGTACAATTTGTTCGGCGCGAGTCCAAGCACCTTTGCCTGGGGTTTGGGGGTCGGACGCATATTTCACAGTTTGCGGTGCTGCGCTGCCAGTAAAGTTGATCTGTAGGGTCGGTGAAATCGAGTTCGCATGAGATCAGTGCACAGACGGAGCTTGAGACAAGTGTAGTCACATACCTCGATGGTGTCGGTTATTGCCTTGACGAGCATGGTCCCAGTCTGGGAGCTCATGTCGAACCATACCAACACTTTCTCAACCGGGGTCAGGTCAACCTTTCCGGTGTAAAAAGGCCGCTCGGATAGATAAATGGCCGAAAACTCGTTTCCGAGCTTGGCCTTCACACCAATGTGAATCGAGCGGTAATCGTTTCGAACGTGGAACTCCCCGGAGGCATCGGGAGCTCCATGGGCAGGCCGCATGCTACCGTTTTCGTCCAATGTACAAGTCTCGCCTAACATGGAATAAGGACAAAAGATACAAAACGTATGCCATGTAACGAGGAGCACTGACCAAATTTGATATCTCGTTCCTCGGTATCAGACTCGACCAGTAGTCCTCCCTCGAACGTCTGGGATCCAAATACTTGGAACTCAGAGTTCCATTTGAACGTGTTCTTCACAAGGAACCTACAATGCAAGTTCGTCAACGTTGATCAGGTTTAATCCTGATGCGCAAGATATGTACGTACTCTCTTCCGGACCAGACGACGTTGTACTTGCCATTGACTCGCTTCGCGATACACAGTTTATATCCTGCTTGCTTGAGTCGCGGAAGGTCTTCGCTGTTTACGTTGACGGTGAGGGTGTATGTAGACATGGGAGTTGTATGTATTTCAATGAAATGCACAGAGGTTGTTCGCTTGTGACTGGGTGGATGAGTCTGAGGACAATTGCTCTCCAGATAGCCTGCTTTTATAGCACGAGGGCAAGCTCGTCAGCTGACCGGGTTGCGTATTACGGTTGTTCTCCCCAGCTGAGTTCCTGCCACAATCGGCCGATGGCAAACATCTCAAGAATAGTCGGGCTGCGGAGTTCGTCTCCTCGCAAGGAATCGCGCGCGGCGTTCATTGACAGGAGATGGAGAATGAATGATGCTAACTGCTTCGTCAATACGATAGGTGGTGCACATATCAGCCTAGCCGAATTTGCCCTGTTGATGGTCTTCAGAGGTATCGCTGATAGCATCGCGAACGTACGGGTTAAAAACGCCGATGGTGTGCTCACCAATTAGTCTTCAAGTCTGCCGAGACTTGAAGGGTGGTATGTTGGGAGAATTCCGTAGTCAAAGACGCAGAGACGAAAGGGTCTGGCTTTATCCAATCCCACCTCGTGCTATTTCGCGCGGGGTGCAGCTCCTGCGGGCGGACTGCGCAGCATTTCCAGAGCCGCTGAAAACACTTAACGAAACAATAAGTTCTTGGGAACTTCATCTCGGAGATGCTTTCTGCATGGCGCAAGTTTGCAACTTACCGGCTTCACGCTTTTTGATTTGTTTTGGATCGGACCTCCTTGTCATATAGCCAGAATTTATCGTTTCCTTGCCAAAGGCCACTGATCCGGAGTTGGACGCTTCCTGTAATGGCATAATTGCATTAGTTGAATACAGACATTGTGCATATGGACTTTGAACGAACGAATGGACGCTGACACAACGCGACCCGGTGACCTGCGGCTTGTATACTAGGGGAACAAGAGCAAAAGACACGGGTTCATGCTTCCACAGGGTATAATGCTTCGTTTCGGAGTCTGCAGGGAAGTTAACGAGCATCCGTTCCAAACGTCATGTGAAGAGGAGGTCGCCATTTGCCCGAAACTACTATGCTCGACAGATCTATGATGTTGTTAGTCATAGTCGTCTATTGTGAAAAGAAATGATTTGGATGCACCTGGCTCGTGGAAACAGCCTTCGGACTCGGGACTCGGGGTTATTGATGTCTAACATCAATTAGCACAAAACTCCGTACCGTCCATGAGAAATCTCGAGTACGGTACCGAATTTATCGCAGTTTCGCAGCATGGTACAATCTTTCCACGATGGCTTGTGCGTGCCTATCGGCAGTTCCAGCTGTAAAATGGCAAAAGTGAACCCACAGAAATGTAGGGCTTATTTCAAGAATGATGGAGTTCACCATATCACAGATGCTATAGCCATAACAGATAACCAGGCCGTTGATCATCAACGCCATAACATCCAGATGGGGCGCACTATAATGAATTTTGGACAGTCACATACCAGGATGTCAAGCGTGAATTAGTAGAGCATCGGCGTCCCCCTTCTCCCCGGGAACGTCACTGGCAGGTCATATTGGTTAAGTAGAAGTGATTTGGCATTTCCATCTGCAAGCATCTTCGAGATGAAATGTAGGTCCTTGGAACAATTACCGGGCAACGTAGCAGTCATGATGAAAACGACAAGAAACCCTTTATTGTCTGCACCGAGTACTTGCGGACAAATTGTGAAGTTTGCGAGGTGTTGTTGGAGATGGAGGTACCCAGAATAGTCGGATCATCATTGATACGGTTAAATCAACGGTTACAAGGCATGGACATAGGGAAAGTTCAAACTGACTGACTGGCTCCATATCATCGCTACTTCTGACGTGGTATCCTTGGAAGTAGCGGGAAAGTGGTAGATTGCGGCGAGGAATTCAACGTTATAGTTTCAAGAGATGAGGAACGGGGTGACCGACTCCAATGTTTCAAATCGAAATGTAGTCACGGTAGGAGGAGGAGTTTGACGGTATACCGGCCCGTGTAAAGAAACAGGGAGGTCGTGCGTGACGTTACGCTGATTTGCGCGGCATTGGTCACGGTGTCACGCGCGACTTCTTCACCTCCTTCCGGTGTACTCAGGCCGAGTCTACCCGCCGCCAGATAGAATAAAAGTGAGTGTTCGCAATCAAAATATATGTCGAAATATCATCGTTGTGCGATGCTTATAGACTTGCTAGCTGAGAGGAAAATATATATCTCCTAAAACCTTTGTATATCCGAGCCGACTTTCATTGATTTGGGTTTCTATCCATGCAGATCTAGTCGGCGCAATTGCGACATCATCCCGGTCTCATATGACGGCTTCACTTCACTTATCGACTCTAGATGAAGATTCTTCTAGCCCCATCGGCACATGCGCTATATCTTCAAGTTGATTGGCTTGTTGGCAGGACCCTTTCCGAAACTGATCTTAATTAGGTTTATATGATGTACAGCATGAGGTACGTCACTCAATAGACTAAGGGGAAATATTACTAAAGAAGAAATATATGTGAAGACTTTACAGTATGGGTTGTCGGTAGCTTACTGTTGATTACACTAATCGGCCAGAGTCAACTTTCACGGCGCGACTGGGGCAGCACGCATTGCGCTGAACATCCAACAACTGTGGATATCAATCCACGATATTCATTACTCAACGACCATTCTTGAGCTGAAGTGCGTCCGTTTTACTTCTGTTTTTCTTGACACGAAGCAACTAGAGCCTTTCATATAATATCCCACAGACCGCTCCCATACACCCTTCTTCTACTCAGGCGTATTCTCGGCTGTGGCTGGATTATCAATAAACACACTTCCGATGCGAAACCAAGACTGCAGTGCCCCTTAGCCCATGAATTGATTCTCCTCAGATGACGTGCTTATCTGTCCGATTCATATGCGACTCTCTCGCAATCTATAGACCTCCGTGCTGGAAACAGTGTGGCCGAGAGTTCAGGGACCTCGTCTCTGGCGTGCTCGACAGAGCATAAAAGCTCGAGGATCTGTGAGATGAAACCTCAGTTCTCGTCGTCGAGCTCCCTTTCATACTACTGTACACAAACCCTTCTTCAAAGCTTTCAAGGTACATTTTGTACTTCCAGGCCGTTCCATTCCTATTATATGTTGGTCGCTGACTGGTCCCCACTGGCATTGTCTAGATGATGGCACAGATAACATCCAATTATATCGAAGGCATGGAAGCTGGAGCCATCAGGGCCGGATTCACCGAATTCATCATCTCCCCGAGAAGATACACAGGCGTCGGAACCATAACCCCGAGCATAAGTTTTAGAGCCAGTGAAGCTACCCTCACTGGAGACCCGCAAGATCGCGTTCCACAACCCTTTACGGGCACGATAGGTCCGGATACGGTTAATATCAATCTGCTCGACGGATGCAAGATCCACGGTGTCCTTGATGTTCCCACTATAGATAGAACTGATGTCTCTGGCTGTATCACTTGGAGCGTCACCGCAGCTTAGCAGGGGCTCCTCTTTTCAATGCAAGTTATTTGCGCTTTATAACCTTCCAGTGATGTTTCTGACATCTATCGGATACTGCAGGCCATTATTCCAATTGTTTTGAAGAATGCAGTAGTCTATTTCATCATCTTGCCGATGGTTGAAACCGGTTGCTCAGGGTGCTTCATGAAAGAGGAATAGTGTTACTAGCAACTCGCTGTTCAGGCTTAACGAGTGTGACGCTTGTTGGAGGGAGGAGAGGGCTTGTATCATGCATATTTGTTGCGACATTACTATGCCTATGATAAGAAGCGCCTTTCCGAATGCTCTCCAATCTGGTTCATGCCGTGTGCCACCTTCGCTTTAACCCAAATGCACATAAACTTTGCCGGTCGACTCGGAAGCTTCCCCCAAACGCCGACAGTCGTTGAGTCCCGTCGACAATTTCAAGGTATCGTTCACCAAGTCTTACTCCTTGAATATTCAAGTTCATTATGTCATAAAGAAGTAATCGGATGGAGAACCAGTCCAGGATGGCCATCACCGTTTCTGCACGTTTCTGCACGGGAGTCTAGGTTGTCAGCCCTGTCTGATCGTTGATGGAGATCCGGCTACGGTATCTGACAGAGCGCAATCCATGAGCGCATATAGACGCAGATAGGCGTGTGTTGTACTAATCGAAAAGTAGGAGAGATCGCGGACGAACATCTAGTGCGGTCCGACTGTAAAAAGGTAACAGAACAATGTATTCAGTGTTGAGGAGATGGAGTCCAGAGACCTGAAAATCTCAGGAAATCTCTCCCCACGACGGGGGTTCACAGCCGGAAGCTGTGAACCATTTCCCCGGAAATAAAGGGAGAAGGCCTTTTTTGTTGTGATAATCCACGCTTTTCTCGTAGACTCATACTCCCTGTATTGGCAGGTATATCACTAGTGCGAATGTAAATGGCAATTAGTATGCAGGACGCGGTGGGACGACTCCGAGTCGGAGGAGAGTAGGCCAATAAATGCACGACTAAGATTGAATTGCAACATCATGTATATGTGGCAGCCTCTGCCAGCGAAGAATTGAGTTTCATACCACTAAATTTTTGGGAATTTGGATGACAAAACATTCAAGGCAGAAACGACTCATGATGCAATAAATTCATCCACGGTAGTTGTACTATGTCAGTGAACGGACAGTCACAGCCTGTAATGAACATAATACTAAAGAATGAACGGCACCAAGAATGAGTAATTAGTACAAACGTAGCGAACAGACAAAGTTCATCCGGAATCACGACAGCTAAATATAGGCTACCAGGAAGTAACGAGAGCACATACTACTGCATGGCCAGATGTGAATAAGTGACGGAATACAAAGAATAGGGCTAGCATAGAAACCAAAAAACCAACGAGCACCGGTCAACAAAATAAAACCCGAATAAATCACAGACTCGGACGTAGTAGGAACTGCCATGGCTCATAAGCTGGGCACGATGGTGATGCCACAATCTGGCAGAGCATTGTCTTGAATTAATTCGCATCTAAAATACCTGGTGAGAACATGATTTCGAGGAAGAAACTGGTCCTTACTCCACTGCACAGCATCGATCACGTAATTGGGAAGATTCGGGAAAAGGGGCGGTAGACTGAAGTACTCCCCGCCTCCGAACAAGGCGGTCGCAAGTGGATCAACGATAGATCGTCGATCTTGATCGACATTCCCACTGGGGAACGTGAGCGAGAGTAGCACACGAACCCACTCTTTGTCGTCGGAATGCACGGCAGCGGCGTAGGAGAGACCGTTTCCTGTTAGAGCATTGATTCCTCTGGCGGCTTCTGCAGCTTGGAAGCGCGCCGAGTATATGACACGAAGCTCTCCGGAACTTCTCGGATCTGGGACTACATTTGGGGTAGGCAAAGCTGAATAAGAATGTCATTTATCAGTATTCCGTGAGGGGAATAAATAATGAGAAAATGTGGCACCCACAAGTGCGACCATGAATATCGAAGCTGAGCCTCTTATACTTGGAACCCTGGAAGCTGTAAAGCACTCCAAGGTATGCGTCCTGTAAGAACCTAACGGCCAGATCGTCCTCCTGATCCTTCTGAGCTTTGAGCTTCGACTCAACGATATGACCAGAGTGGGTAAACTCCCAGGTTCGGACACCATCCGGCTGATGCTCCAATGCAAATTGCGCAAATGTCTGTGCTGCACCTGGCTCGTGGAACTCCACCAAAGCAGACACAGATACCTTGCTGAGTTGCACATCCTGCTGGGAATTGATGATATCCGTCAGCTTTGCGAGTAAAGACACGCTAGGTGGCTCGAACGAGAAGGTGTCGGTGTTGATGTGGTAGGTGCTGGACAGGACAATCTGTTCAGCGCGTTGCCAACCACCTTTGCCTGGCGTAACGGGGTCCGACGCATATAGCACAGTCTGCGGTGCTGTGTTGCCGGTGAAGTCAAGCTGCAGGGTCGGCGGTTGGATTCGCATGAAATTAGTACAGAGACCGAATTTGAAACTAGTATAGCCACGTACCTCGAGGCAGTCGGTTATGGCATCAACGAGCATAGTCCCAGTCGCGGACTTCGAGTCAAACCAAACCATCACTTTCTCAACCGGGGTCAGGTCAACCTTTCCGGTGTAGAAAGGCTGTTCGGATAGATAGATGGCCGACCACGATTTTCCGAGTTTGGCATTTACGCCAATGTGCATCAAGCGGTAATTGTTCTCAACGTGGAGCACCCCAGACTTGGGATCGGCAGATCCGTGGGCAGGTCGCATACGACCATATTGGTCCAGTGTACAAGTTTCGCCTGATATGGACTAAGGATAAGAAATACGAAATGTATGTCGTTTGGCGAGTAGCACTGACCAAATTTGATATCTTGTTCCTCGGTATCAGCAGAGACCTGTAGTCCTCCCTCGAATGTCTGGGATCCAAAGACTTGGAACTCGGAGTCCCATTTGAACGTGTTCTTCACAAGGAAGCTAGAATACAAGTTCGTCAACGTTCGCCAAATTCAATCCGGATGCACGAGATGTGGGGTACGTACTCTGCTCCAGACCAGACGACGTCGTACTTGCCATTAACTCGCTTGGCGATACACAGTTTATATCCGGCTTGCTTGAGTCGTAAGACGTCGTCGCTATGAACGTTGACGGTGAGGGTGTATGTAGACATGAGAGATAGGATTCAATGGAATGCACAGATGTAGTTCGCTTGGGATTCGATGGAAATGTTTGAGGATTCCCTCTCTACAGAATAGTCAGCTTTTATAGAATTGGGGCGAGCTTGTCAACTGACCTGCGCTGACCAGCATCGAGCTCCAGTTGAGTCTAGCTGAGATCCTTCCGTAACATCGGACGATGGCAAGCATTTCATGCCTCCGGCGTAGTTCGTGTCTAGCATATTCGTTGTTAATGCCGATGGCGATGTATGCAGAGGTAAGACAATTTACCTATTTGCGGAATATTTTTCAGAGACATTTATTCCGTCGCACGGAGCCTTGGTAGACTTTCCCCCCGACGACTACAGGAACATATTGTGTGCGCTGTTCGATCACTATGATAGACATTATGGATATTAGCCTAGCCGAATCTGTTCTTCTCGAAGATCTTCAGGGGCATCGCTGATCCTGTATAGTGCAGGTACGCTTTGAAAACACGGAGATGCTCACCGACGGATCTTCAAGTTTTCCGATACTTGAAGGGCAGTATCGGGAGAATGTTGGAATGGCTCCATGAGGAGGCAAGGCAGGCCGTGTGCTACTGCATCCAGTCCTGCAAACGGATTACACAATATTCTCCGATCGGGATGCGTTGATGCCTCCATTCACAGTGCCTGGCTTTGAGTCTGAAAATCAACAATGAGTACAAGTAGTATGCGCAGAGAGAACTTGAAGCCACGTAACAAAATGTTAAGTTCTTTCAGTTCAATCTTGGAGACGGTTCCCTGGATGGTGCTACACAACGAACTCACGTTCCTGCCAGTGGTTCGTATATCCCGTGGCGATTCAAACTGAATCCTATAGCGTACGCGAGTTAAGGGTCCGCAACTCGTTTCAACCTGATCCGCCATCACCTGCAATATACTAGTACTGCTCCCGAGCAAGCGCCGTTTCATTGGCCTATTGTTCGCAAACGTCCTCTTGCAGCCAATGCGAATTCCACTTGCCCCGCCTCGCGGCATCACTACCGCCATATTTTAACTCAGATTATTCCTTGTCAAGTTGTAAAAGGGAAAGGGGCCAAGCGCTCCGTATACCCGACTTGTATTCTGTATTGTATCAATATGCACCTGGTCTTCTGGGATGTGGGCCAGTCTGGGGTAAACTTGTGAAGTAAGTCCGTCATTCTAGTCTGAACGAGTCGGAAAATATGCTGCTGACATCGCCTGCAGTGATTGAGGGTAAGCGGCAAAGCGAATTGGGTTTGAGAATGCAATTCATACATGAGTTCAGATCTCAGACCGTATCAGTAAAGATTTCCGATGAATTCCATTGCAAAATGCACAACGCCAGATCTTGAAGGAGGTGGCAGGGCATCGAACCTGCGTTGACGTTTAATTGCGGCGGGATACGGAGAGTGTAGTACACTCGAACAACATGCTGGAGTGCATGAGCGCCAGCGGTCGGACTGATCAGGACCGGTTCGGCATATTCCGGCCTGTCGAACCCATCCTCCTCCAGTCATGAGAGAAACCTTGTCAAGCAAGGTGATTCTCTTTTCGCTTGGTATTTCAGAGCAGAGCGCTGATTACTGAGGCCTCTCGATAATTCTGATTCCTGAATGTGCCGGTGTGCCAGTGAAATCTGGCAGGAACCCGTGAAACTCACGGTTTCGGTGTTGAGAAGATTAAATATGCTGCCACCAGTGTGAAAGGCATACAGGTTCCGACTCGGACGCCAAACTCCTCCGCGCTCCCCTAGTAGTACTAACCCATGCACACTGGCATGAATTTAGAGGTCAAAGTACGTAACCTTGGTTGGCGAATCACTCTGGAATTGGAAGCTTTGACATGTTGTTAACCATGTTTTGTTCTTAGCACAATGGATAGGCTCAGAAAATCTAGTTCTGAGCTTTGAGTCCACTGGCTGTCTTTTGCGAAACCAGAACCGATAAAGATATGACTTCTATCTGAATCTATCCATTCCTACCCTCATTTCATCATCACCCCCGATCATCAGACGATGCCGAACTTGTCTGTCGGCGGAGTCAAGGATAGCTCTTCAAGCTTCAAGTTCATAAAGCTCCTTACTAGTATGTATATGACATTCTTATCTGTTGAATCACACACCATTGTCTACCGGATGTTGCAAAGCTCCGTGATAGAATGAGGGTGGCCTCTCACGAGGTCAACCGGGAAGAACTGAAGTCATAGGCTCCAGTCCAGGCTGGTCTTTTTGATAGTGCATACTACTATAAGTTCAACAATCCGTGCTGATACATGGACTCAGGCTTTCGTCGTCCGATTCCCTTACATACTGCTTCACTCACTGAGTTCTCTTCAAGACTCGCTTACTACTACAGTACGTTTCATGCCTACCAGCATAGTCTACTTGCTGACTCGGACATTCTTTTTTTAATCCAAGATGTCCCAAGCAACCGGTAGCATCACAGGTACAAAGTCTGCCCTCACGGGTAGTTTCACGGACAAGGACAGTGGCAAAGTCGGCATATTCAGCATCGCATCGAACGGCAGCACTGAATTCACTGTTAGTGCTGCTACAATGGTCTACACACCGGGCCCACCTGTCCAACGCAGTTACAGCTGTACAATCGGGTCCACCTCTTTCGCTTTCACTGTGGATAATGGAGACACGATCAGCGGTGACCTGGATCGTCCGATAACTACCAAAATTCCCCATATTGGCACCATCTCTTGGCCAATCTTCTGATACGAGCTTTCTAAGCTGATATAGTGCGTTGCTTGTGTTTGTACACATGTTCTGTCAAGTTTCTGACATATATCTGGCTCCACAGTTTGGTACATGGATGGACGCTTAGCCTGGTGCGCTATGGGGTGGGACTTCTGCTGGTCCACACGATGCAGAGTCACTGTTCAGTCGGTTTAACTTCGTCGAGAAAAAGGAGGAAAAAGAATGAGTTGTAGGAAATAGTTTGCGATTCGGATTCACCCATCGTATATATACGGCATGAAGAATGCTAAGTCTGCTTTGTTGATAAACGTTGTACAGTGAACATCAAGGTGTGAATATATCCATGATGACTCGGAAACAGCTGCGATTCACCAGTAATTACAAATCCTTCCCTCAGTGTTTTAACGTTTGTGCTACCTGGGCGACTGCAGGCCGGATAAGGGTTTACTACTAGCACGCAGACTGGAATGTATGGCTGCCAATTAATTTGAAAGCTGGCAAACAAATCAACAAATCAAGAAGTCATTGACCTGTTGAAATATTTCCTGCCTAATGCTTGGTAAGAATGTGTAGGATGGGTCGATGTGGTAGGTATTGGACGGCACAGGTTATGCACTGTTTACCCTCCTTATTCCCCGATCGACGATGCCGAGTTTGTCTGTCGGCGGAGTCAAGGACTTTGGCAAGCTTCTTACTAGTATGTATATGACATCCTTCACGTTATTTGTTGAATCACAGACGATTATTTACCAGATGATGCAGAGCTCCGTGATAAAATGAGAGCTGCCTCTCAGAGGCCAGCCGGGAAGACTTGAAGTCATGGGCTCCAGTCCAGGCAGGTCTCTTCAATAGAGCAATCTCGACAGTGCGTGCTGATACATGAACTCAAACTTTCGCTGTCCGATTCCCTTACATGCTACTGCGCTCATTGAATCCTCTTCCAACGACCTTCGCCTGGATTTGTAGGGTCAATCACAGTATATTCCACGGCTTGTGGTGCTGTGCTTTGGGTGAAATCAACCTGCAGGGCCAGTATGATGAGTTCGCTTGAAGTGGGTACACAGATGGGATTTGAGTGACATACCTCGATACAGTTGGCTATTGGCTTCTGGATGATGTCACAAGTACTGGAGGTCAAGTCGAACCAAATCAGCGCTTTCTCAACTGGTACCAGGTCAAAATTTCCGTCGACGCAAGGCTGGTCGGACAGATAAACGGGCAACCACTTATCCCCCCCGAGCAATTTGGCATTCGCACCAATGAAAATTGGGCCGAAATTGTTCTGAACGTGGAACACACCAGATTCAGGTTCGGAAGGTCCATGGGCAGGCAGCATGACACCGTTTTTGTCCAATGTACAAGTTTCGCCTGATATGGAATGAGGATAAGGAATACGAAATGTATGTTGTTCAACTGACCAAATTTAATATTTGGGGTATCAGTGCTAAATTCGACCCGTCGCCCGGATTTAACGGATCCAAAGACTTGGAACTCCTCAGACTGCCATTGGAAGGGGGTTATCTGATAGTAGTCCCTAGAGTGCGAATTCGTCAATATTTGCCAGATTAAACCCGAATTCATAAGATGTGTACGTACTCTACTGACTTCCAGACAACGTAGTAACGTTCATTGACTTGCTTCGCGATACACAGGCGGTATCCTGCTTGGCTGACTTTGGTGAAGTCATCGGGATCTAGATTGGCAGTGACAGAGTATGTAGCCATGGGAGTTGGGGTTAGATGGAATGTAGAGAATTGGTTCTGCTCCTTGGGTAACGATGGTAATGTCTGAGAACTATTCCTTTGCAGAAGTCAGCTTTTAGAGGAAGGGGGAAAGTTCATCAACTGACTGTGCCGGGCAGCATCGGACTGCAGTTGTACCTAGCTTGCATTCTTACGTAACACCGGTCGATGGCAACACCTCAACTGTCGGGCTCCGGGGTTATTGGTAGCTAGCGAATACGTGTTGTTAATGCCGACTACAGTGTATACAAATGACGGGAGATATCTGCCATTTGCGGTAATTATATCGTAAGTTTCCCGCGCAGCCTTCATTGACAGGACGATGAATGATGCTTACCGTCTCGTCGATGCGACACAGATTGTACATGACAGTCTAGCCGAATCCGCTCTATCGAGAATTTTAGAGGCTCTCTGGTACCGTACCGTGCAGATATGCGTTGAAAACACCGGTGTAACGCTCGCCGATGGATCTTCAAGCTTGCCGAAACTTGAAGGGCAGTGAGGGGGGATGTGGTGTTGGAACTAGGACATACCGTCCAGCTTCACGTGCTCTCGCTGCCGTGAGTGAGAGACGTGGTACAGCCGTCAAATATTGGACAGGTACACAGCCTGCACGCAGCATTAAAACCCAGCCAGAGTAGAAGTCGACCCCCCTGATGGACTGGGGATACTCCATATTGAGGGTGTCCTTCTCTGCTCAGATGAGTATCAGCACATGCAGCCATTGTGCAGCCAAGTAAATCGGATAGATGATGGATTGTGGACTGTAGTTGTCGGTTATGGAGGAGGAGTGAGGCGACTGTTTTGGACACTGTCAGATTTACTGTACATATATCGTAGATATACGGTGAATGCTGACGGTGACTCACTGCTAAACGATTGATAACTATCGAACTAAGACACGTAAGCGCAAATTGGAATTATAATAAGTCCCCACCACGAGTTGGCATTCACAGGGCGACGAATATTCCTTTAGCTTTGCTCTTTTCACGATTAAGGAATATTAATGATTTGAGGACGTAGTAACTAAAAGGAGTGAGCGCTATTATTGAGCGCTCGAGCGCTAGAGCGGCCGCCTCTTTTTGATTTGGCTTTGTTTATTCACAACAGTCTCCCTAACTCTTCTATCATACTCGCAACACGACCAGACGCTATAGGATTCAGGTTGAGCAATTGCAAGAGATACCAACTATAAATGTGACTTTGGTTTACATAAAGCGTATGCAAGATCGAACTCCAAAGAAATTTGATATTTCGTTGGGTGGCTTCAAGTTCTTCGACTTATTGTTGATTTCCAGGCTCTGAACCGGGCACTATGAATCGAGATCCTGGTCGCTCTCAGGACTGTATGGAATAGCACACGGCGGGATCGGGTAAAGCTGTCTCTTAGTCTCCTTACGGCTCCAACATTCTCCACGGTGCAGTGTCACCGATGCCTTTCCTCGACGAAGCGGATTCGGCTAGACTGTCAGATGCAATCCTTATTGTATTGATGAGACGGTCAACATCATCTGTCAATGGACACCGCGCCTAAAAGCTACGATATAAACCCCGCGAGTAGCAAGCAGTTCGGCATTAGCGACACATATATGCTAGATACCAATACCTCCGGAGCTACGGAAGGATCTCCGCTAGGCGCAACTGCAGTCTGATGCTGCCCAACAATGTCCTGATCAGCTGGGAAGCTTACCCCCATCCTATAATAGGTGGCCATCTGGACCGAGGTTGACCTCAAGACATACTCAGCGAGTCACCACTGAACACCCTCGAGTTCCGACTCCCATGGCTACATATACCCTCACCGTCATGACAAGTACCGATGACTGTCCGCGACTCAGGCAAGCAGGGTATCGCCTATTTCTCGCGAAGCAGATCAATGGCAATTACGAAGTCATCTGGTTCGGAGAGTACGTACACATGTTGTGTATCTGGATTGAATCTGGCGAAAGTTGACCAACTTGAATTCTAGCCCCTGGCTGGTAAACCGATTCCAATGGCAGTCTGGGCTCGAAGTTTTTGAATCCTTGACGTTCGAGGGGGGCCTACAGGTCGATGCCAAGACCACTGCTCATAATATCAAATTTGGTTGGTGCTGCTCGTCAAATGACATACCCTTCGTGTTTCCTCATACTTATTCCATATCAGGCGAAATCGTTACGCTGGGCCAATGGGACCATGGGAAGCCTGCCACTGGAGCTTCCGACCAGTCCGAGGCGCTATCTGGGAACGTTGACCTGACCCCGGTTGAAAAAATGCTGGTTTGGTTCGATTTCAAATCCCACATTGGGACCGTACTCGCTAATGAGATACCCTACAGCGTCGAGGTATGTGACTACACTAGTCTCAAATTCCCTCTGTGTACTGATATCAAGCGAACTCGATCACATCTCTGCAGCTTGAATTTACTCCCAGCACACCGAGTCAAACTGTGACATATACGGTCGACCCGGGCAAAGGTAGTTGGGCTATCGATGGACAGCCCGTGCTGGACAATACCTGCGATATCGACACAGAAATATCTTCGTCCAAGCTACAGAGCGTTCCTTTCCTTTCTAAGCAGGAAATTTCTCACTAAGTCAATGGGTTCTTGGTTTTTTATTTTCCTTTTGCTGGGTCTATTCCTTGTATTCTGTCATCTATCTACATGATACATCATCATGCATCATGATCCGGCCAGGTGTGCGGGAAAGTGTTAGCACGCGCAATCTAGCTACTTGGAAAGACGATGGAATGTGGTCGTCGTCGATCATAGCCTGCACGGCCCTGGCGAAACTGTTACATCAATATCTATTTTTGACGAATCGTGGAGGGGTTTACTGTGACCATGCCACTCTGCAGTCACAGGTGGACTTCTTCAAGTTCGTCGTTCTCGATCGCGCGAATCTTTAGAAGCCTCCTGCTCCTCAGAGTCACCCGGACTAAATTATATTAATAATGAAAGCGCTCACAATCTGAGGTGTATCATTATTATTTATCATACTTCTCCGTCGGCTCGAATACGTTCCTAGCAGTCCTGTATACCAAGAAATAGCATCTACACGATAGTGCGGGAATCTTCGGACAACTTGAGGTATCTGTCCTCAGGGTACCTTGCTCGAACCGTGCATGACCCACACAACGAAGGCTCCATACCTCTTTAAAAGCTCTCACCAGGTCATATCTGAGTCCATATCATCTGAAGAGCTCTACGAATCACTATAAGGCATCGCCGAGTAGCCTGTGACTACTTACGTGCGCCATGATGGTATTCAAGTTGGTAGGTGGAAAATCATCCGATAAAGGTGTTTGGAGTTCACTCAGGTGGGTCTGTAGAGGTCAACAATCATCATGAACGATAGGCTACATACGGCAAACAGTAAGTTCAAGAGAGTAGGATTGAAGCGAGGCTCACTTACGTTAAAACTAAACCGCGTACTTGGCGAACCAGCAGGGTTCGAACCTGCACGCACGATTTAGCCGCTCGCAAAGGGTTAACCGCCGGGCGTATCTGGCCTGGACGCGTGGGTGGTTCCTTCTCAAAACGTGGGCGTCACAGTAGGTCACAGTATCAATGCCAACGCAGGTTCGATCCCCTACCATCTCCTTCTTCACCTGGCGTTATACATCTTGATTTCATTGGGCACCTTTGCTGCTACTGTCTGAGACCTGAAGACCTTTCGGTGGGCCCGAGCTGTGGCACACACACAAAATCTCTCATGGATGAATGGGACTCTCAAATCTGCTTCGCTTTGCCGCTTACTACCCTCTATCACTGCAAGTGATGTCAGCAGCAGATTCTCATCCATGCGTAGAGATGACGGACTATTGGCTACAAGAGGGCGTGTGCGAATAATAGGCCAATGGAACGGCGCTCGCGCGGGAGCAGTACTATATTGCAGGTGATGGCGGATCAGCTTGAAACTTGCGGACCCTTAACTCGCGCGACCGCGACACGTACACTATAGGATACAGTTTGAATTACCGCGAGATATACGAACTACTGGCAGAAACGTGAGTTCGTTGTATAGCACCATCCAGGGAACCGTCTCCGAGATTGAACTCAAAGAACTCAACATTTCGTTAGGTGGCTTCAATTTCTCTATGCGCATACTTGTATTTATCGTTGATTTTCGGACTCAAAACCAGGCACTGTGAATGGAGGCATCAACGCATCCCGATCGGAGAATATTGTGTAATCTGTTTGCAGGACTAAATGCAGTAGCACACGGCCTGACTGGCTAAAGCTGTGTTTTTTTTGTCTCCTTGCCTCCTCATGGAACCATTCCAACATTCTCCCGATACTGCCCTTCAAGTATCGGAAAACTTGAAGATCCGTCGGTGAGCATCTCCTCCGTGTTTTCAAAGCGTACCTGCACTATACAGGATCAGCGATGCCCCTGAAGATCTTCGAGCAGAACAGATTCGGTTAGGCTAATATCCACAATGTCTATCATAATGATCGAACAGCTTACACAATACGTTCCTGCAGTTGTCGGGCTCATAGCCTACTCAGGCTCCGTGCAACGGAATAAATGTCTCTGAAAAATATTCCGCAAATAGGTAAATTGTCTTACCTCTGCATACATCGCCATCGGCATTAACAACGAATATGCTAGACACGAACTACGCCGGAGGCATGAGATGCTTTTCATCGTCCGATGTTACGGAAGGATCTCAGCTAGGCTCAACTGGAACTCGATGTTGCCCAGCGCAGTCAGTTGGCGAGCTTGCCCCCATTCTATAAAAGCTGACTATTCTGTAGAGAGGGAGTCCTCAAACATTTCCATCGACTCCCAAGCGAACCACCTCTGTACATTCCATTGAATCCTACCTCTCATGTCTACATACACCCTCACCGTCAACGTTAATAGCGACGACGTCTTACGACTCAAACAAGCCGGATATAAACTGTGTATTGCGAAGCGAGTCAATGGCAAGTACGACGTCGTCTGGTCGGGAGCAGAGTACGTACTACACATCTTGTGCACTCGGATTGATTCTGGCGAACGTTAACGAACTTGTATTCTAGCTTCCTTGTGAAGAACACGTTCAAATGGGACTCTGAATTCCAAGTCTTTGGATCCCAGACATTCGAGGGAGGACTACAGGTCTCTGCTGATACCGAGGAACAAGATATCAAATTTGGTCAGTGCTACTCGCCAAATGATATACATTTCGTATTTCTTATCCTTATTTCATATCAGGCGAAACTTGTACACTGGACCAATATGGTCGTATGCGGCCTGCCCACGGATCTGCTGATCCCAAGTCTGGGGTGCTCCACGTTGAGAACAATTACCGCTTGATGCACATTGGTGTGAATGCCAAGCTCGGGAAATCGTGGTCTCCCATCTATCTATCCGAGCAGCCTTTCTACACCGGAAAGGTTGACCTGACCCCGGTTGAGAAAGTGATGATTTGGTTCGACTCGAAGTCCGCGACTGGGACTATGCTGGTTGATGCCATAACCGACTGCCTCGAGGTACGTGGCTACACTAGTCTCAAATTCGGTCTATGTACTGATTTCATGCGAACTCATCTGCCGACCCTGCAGCTTGACTTTACCGGCAACACAGCACCGCAAACCGTGCTATATGCATCCGACCCCAATACGCCAGGCAAAGGTGGTTGGCAACGCGCTGAACAGATTGTCCTGTCCAGCACCTACCATATCAATAGCGACACCTTCTCGTTCGAGCCACCTAGCGTGTCTTTGCTCGCAAAGCTGACGGATATCATCAATTCTCAGAAGGATGTGCAACTCAGCAAGTTGTCTGTGTCTGCTTTGGTAGAGTTCCATGGGTCAGGTGCCGCGCAGCAATTCGCGCAGTATGCATTGGAGCATCAGCCGAATGGTGTTCGAACCTGGGAGTTTACCCACTCTGGTCATATCGTTGAGTCGAAGCTCAAAGCTCAGAAGGACCTGCAGGACGATTTGGCCGTCAGGTTTCTACAGGACGCATACCTTGGAGTGCTTTACAGCTTCCAAGGTTCCAAGTATAAGAGGCTTAGCTTCGATATTCACGGTCGCAGCTGTGGGTGTCATAGTTTCTCACTATCTGTTTCTCTTATGGAACACTGATGATAAATCATACCCTTATTCAGCTTCACCCACTCCCACCCCGTATTGGGAAAAAAGCTCAGGGGAACTTGTCATCAGATATGGGAACGTCACGGACGCGGCGAATGCTGCCCTAGGAATCCCGCTCCTTACAAAGACGGGCCAATCGATTTACATCGCTAACGTGCATTCTGACAACGACGAATGGGTTCGAGTGCGGCTCGCACTTGTCAATCCGAGTGGGAACGTCCCGCAAGATCGGCAGGCCGTCGTCGATCCCCTTGCGGCTGCGTTGTTCGGAGGCAAGCTGTTCTTCGAACACCCTCCTCTCTTCCCGAATGCCCCAGATCGTGTTCTAGGTCTTGTGAAATGGGGTAAGTAACTACTGGTTTCCCTTTTGGAAGTAGGGATTTACCATCAGATGTTTTAGATCAGGATTAATCCAACCCAATGCTGAAGAGTGCATACGGAACACGCCCTGCCAGATGGTGGCATTATCATCGTGCTCATTGGGAGTTCCTTAGGCAACATGTTTCTTACTAGCTCTACGACTTCTTTGGTTTTTGTTTTGTTTGCCGGTGCTCATTGCTTCTTTGGTTTCTACATTGGTCCTGTTATCGTATTCTGTCACTTATCTACATCCAGCCATGCAGCAGTGTGTGCTCCTTTTACTTATTAGTAGCGTACATTTGGTTATCGTGGTTTCGGATGAACTTTGTATATCTGCTACGTTTGTACTAATAGTATTACTATTTTGATCACCGTGACCGTCCGCGCCCGTAGTACAACTATCATGAATGAATTTATTCAAGTTGTACCACCACTGCCCCGGGTTCCAATGTTCCGTGATCTGAATTGCCAACTAATAGTATGATACTCAATTCGTCACTGGTAGCTGCCTCATATCTCTCATGATATTGCGATTCAATGTTAGTTATGTATTTATGGGACTACTCGAAGACCGTATACTGTGCCCCTTTCGGCACAATAGCCATGGTACATCTTCACAAAAAGAGAATGGATATTAACCAAGCGGCATAGGTGAAGCGGCATAGTAATTTTAGGCATTTCATCCCTTATGGTAGACACCGTCTCTCTAGGAATTCGGCTGTATATATGGGAGATCTTTTAATGCCCCTCGCGTACGAATAGGACGATCAAGGGGCCATAACGGTATGATACCGAATCGATCGACTGTTATGTGGGTGTTTCCACATCAGCAAAACGTCCGAAATAAAATGTAACTTTAGACAAACTTGTAAAAGAAATGGAAATATTTTTGAACTTTGTGCCGGCTTTCAAGATAAAATCAATCTTTGGAAACTTAAAATTGAACAAAAATCTCAAACAGCTTTGGCGCGGGTCCAGCAACTTAAACGACCGCAGTGAAACTGACACAGAACTTTTCGTGAGATGGAGGAGGGTAAGATGAAATAAAAACACAGTACTACTAGATAACAAGCCGTAGTGATAGTATGTACACGAGCAACAGAAGAATGAAACAGAAATGAAAATTTCAAAAGGCGATCTCGTGGGCGTGATGGTCAGCATATTTGTTAACATAGTATGTCTTGAAGGCATCGAGAGACTGGGATTGAAGGAAATCCGGAGGCAGTACAGCGTCGCCGAAGTCCGGAATGAGATGAGCCAGCCTCAGGATGGAGTCCAGGTGGATGACGCCGTAGAAGGGTTGATTGTCATTGTCGAAGTCCGGTTCGACGACCCATAAACCCGTCAGATCGTCGGGCTCGTCTGCAACCGGCGAATACCATTGAATAAGGGCGCAGGGGTACTCCACGCCGCCGCACTCGAATGAGAAGAAGGTCTTCACCCTCGCAGCGTGAAGACCCCGGAAACCCTCTACCGTCGAATCGTTCTCCGCAAACACGCAGTCGTAGCGAGGAGGACCATTGAACCAGGAAGGCGTCGCTCTTATGCGTTCTCGACGCATTCCGCCAATGCCAGATATATCGCTAGGTGCGTAAAACGTGGCGGCCGCAGAATGATAAACCTTTATGTGTTGTAGTGGCGGACACGGCGGGGTTGGAGAGCCATCGGGGAGCGGCTCACTGTGTGTTTGGTCGTATAGAAAGAATGCGACGAGGGAGGGGAGGTGTGGAACACCAAAGTGTGTCCCGAGCTCAGGTAGTGTGCGTGGGTAGGCACGCTCTGTAGCAAAAGGAACGCTGTATCAGCAACTAGTACAGTGATGATTGTAGGGTTATGATGACGTACCAGGTCGCTTTGCTAACGAGACGTCGCCCAGAACCCTTGGTCCCTCCACAGCACCATCTTCCTCAGAATCCCCGCCGTCCTCGACTGCATTGCCCTCACTCGGCTCCTCCTCCTTGGACTCTCCATCTTCAGAGTCGTCAAGCTCGTCGTCGCCAAGTGCCAGCGACAGGAATGCTTGCATAGCGTCTGATAGACAACTACCTTCAAGCATACCTCGATCGGTGAAATCCACGCGAGCTGCCGCAAGCTTATCGGTACGT
>MLYV02000843.1:0-32894 GCA_001913855.2 Hermanssonia centrifuga | reverse complement strand
TTCATCTCTTTCAGACACTGTGAGTTCGTGGAGAGTAGTGCTGAGTTATGTACCAGAGATGCAAGAGAACAGGGCAAATTTTTGGAGCTGGGAGCGACCTCAAGCGACCTTTACATGAGTACCTCACACGGCAGGCAAATAATTGACCAAAAATATGTACAAAAAAAGAAACTCCAACTGAGACTCGAACATCCGCACTCAATCCTTCGTCACGGATATCACCAGCCACACCATCCACTAGACTACCAAGGCTTTTGTCTGATTCTGCGCGGACTGTGAGACACCTATAAAAAGAAATTCCTCCGCATGCGCGGACTTTCGGACAGGCTAAATCCAAATTTTGGCCAGTTCTTGTGCGGATTGTACCTAGCCTACGGCCGACGAAAGTACACATTTTGCGCGGACTTTCGGATGGCCTTTTTGGGCGCTTTCGGGGGTCCTATTTTACTCCACGACAGACAGGCTCTTTCAAACCTACATATCGTCCATCATTAACTGCTTGAAGAAATTACCCGTAACTTTGCGTAAAGCACTTGATTCAGAAAGATACTACCATGACATTGAGACTCGGGAGTACTATACATTTCAAAGCATATTGATATCGTCCAGCTCATTAATATATGATGCTGGCTATCACCGGAGTCTTTTCATCCCCTTCCAAGGCAGAGTCTTCAATCCAAATGCCCAGTCTCTGTGATTAACTGATCAGTGCCAAGTCTTGCGCAACAGATAATACTCTAATGACGCACAGCGATGTCTCCGTTCTTGAGAGCCACGCGCTCGTCACCCTCGAGCTTCCGGTCATTTACGAATGTGCCGTTCACAGACCCCGCGTCTTGGATAAATATCTGCGGACGACGTGTCATTAAGGGTCAGACCGGCGATTGTAGCGAAAGGTGAGTCTGCTACCTTGTCATCATCAGCCCACACCTTGGCGTGTGACCTGCTCAGAGGTGTTCTCCCGCTCTTCGCTTTAGCTGCAAAGTATCCATTGCTCTCTGTGGCTGTACTGCAACGTCCCAGGATCACAGTTGTCCCTGCAGGCAAAGAAATAGTCTTGGTAGGGAACTCAGTGCTGCCCTCTGCAGGAATGAGTGTCAATGTTGGAACGGTAGACATTTCGATACTGTATTGTGATGACAGGTGGGCCAGTGATATGTTTCGTACTTTACAACTAACTGTTCGTTTTTATCCGTTCTGCTTTGGTCGCTTAAGCTGTGACTCACCACTGAACATATATTGTTAATTCCTTGCTGGACTGCGCCCTGCCCGCAGTTCACACCATGGCCGTCCGTGATTTTGATGCATCATATCACTTCAAGAGACTCGAACTCTTGGCAGATGGTGGTTTATGATCCAGATCATGGATCATTGGATGTGAGCCCTCCTTTGATGACCATTTGGATCAGCGACTGATACCTGAATTGCACTCTGCAGGGAGATACGCACAGAGACCTCCACTGAATAAACGGCAGGTACCCTGATTACAAAAGATATTTCAGGTATTTTGCGGAGGAGATTGCTGTTCGGCACGGCCGTATCGATGAGTCCTCAGCGCAGACCAGTGGATTAGCACAGCTGCGGCATGATTCAAGCCCGATCCAATTGATACTATGTGTCTTTCAGCTCAAAGCGGTTTAGAGTCTCACACCCTCAAGGCTCTACTGGCTGCCCGGATGGCGTCACATTAACGTGAATGGTGCACTGAAAAAACTGAGTGTTGTTTGTATTGTTCTTTCTGGTAGTTTGAATCGAACAGCAACTCTATTTTACCACTTTTATAGGTGGCAAATCGTTAACAACCAAATGATATATAATGATATCATGGCCAAGTCAATGTTAACGTGTGCCTGCGGCTATACAATCTACAACATACAATCCGTATTTTTTCCAATGCCACTACTCTACAAACCTTATTACAACCCTGTATCTAGCGCGCGATAAAAAAACAAGAGCGGTTCAGACCACCTTATCGATCACATTGTTTGTGAACTCGATAAAGCATACAGTTATCACTAACGAAAGATATCAGACTTGGATCGCACTCGAGTGAACGGGGCGATTTACCTTTACCAGAGCCTATTTGTGGGTTCTTCCCGTCCGAGCCGTAGGTTATATACTGCCCTTGGCTCTTGGCTCTCTCTCTAATGTCCTCGTGTAATTTAGCTACGTCCCAGACAAACCAAAAACCAGTCTTCCTCATGTGCATGTTACCGAATGCCATGCCATACAGCGAGGAGAAGTCCCGAAGACGATGAAATAAAGCATCTTCCAGTCGCATACGCGATCCCGACGCAACATCTAGGTTCGAATGGTGTTGTGGATCCAAGTCAGCTATGAACATGTCGCCCGGCTCCTGTATCAAGCAACGGTAAGTCAGTCTTGCAATCATTGCGAAAATCTCAAGGTCGTTTACAGTTCTAAATGCGATTCTCCGGTTGTCCGTTTCCCATATGATGTCCCGGAGAGGCTCCCCTACGTCCAACCTTTGAATGTTCTCTGGGACTGTCGACAGTCCGCGAAAAATGCGAGCGAAGTCGGAAAAGAGGAGCAATAATCCGAAGACGGTCCCAGCGACGATGTGACGCCCATCCGGAGAGAACTTTGCTGTTATAATGTAAAGTGTCAATAATGAAGTCAGAAAAGAATTGCGGCTTTCGTACCTGAGATGAACCCAGACGTCCTCCAGTGGCCAGCTCTGACCAAGGGTAAAGACTCAGGGTTGCTATCCTTCTCGGCGGGTGACACTGCTGCGTATCTCTCCAACGCATCTATACCCGAGACAGAGGCTAAGCTCGCGTCACCTGAGAATAGCTTGGCCCCCTCTGATTCTTTCCGATTAGGTGTGGCACCCTTCTCAAGACGATGAGCGATCTGTCGTGCTTCGAACGGCCCGAAATCCTCGTCGAAGAGAACGGATGAGGTCACTACCTCACCGGTTCCAGTCGTTCGAAGTCGGGAGCTGGGCTGTGTGCTATCCTCTTCATCATAAAGGGTGGTCACCAGAACACCAGCATGAAAAGTGGCACACAGATAGTCGCCTGAGATGTCGATATCTAATAAAAGAGCATCCCCTGAAGACCATTGCTGTTGCCGCGATAACGAGCAACCCTTAGCCAATGCGTCCAAATCCACTGCGCGAAGAAAAACTCCTTCCGCAACGTTGTATAATTGGACAACGTGCGGCGCCTCCCTATCTATTGCAGCCAAAATTGGGTATTTGAAACAGGAGTCTCGGAAAGGAGCACCTGAAAAGGACGGCAAGAAGCCATGAGGTACATATCGTCCTCGCAGGTTATAATCTGTTCCAGATCCTAAGATCAGAGGACGTGCTTTCTCGAGTTGTGATGGTGTAGCAGCAAGCGGCGAAGGTTTCCCGAGGGGAGTCGTGACTGGCACACCATCCTTGACCAACCGATTAACGTCGCTTGCACGTCTCCAGATTTCGATTCCACTGTTGTTGCGGAACAACAGAATGAATCCGTCTGAGTAGTCCAAGCCGTACACCTAAAAATCAGACGGAGTGAAATTGAGTGCTTGCTTGTTAATTTGCCATTAAGCAGATACGCACGTCAGCCAAACTCCAGAGTAATCGACCATCTTCTACCGCACGGACCGTTAGAACCTTCTTGAAGGATATCTCTGTCACCGCAAGTATGGTCCTCTCCGACTCGTCAATCTGGAACAAACGGACGTCCCCCTCGAAGGTGAGATATCCTCCTTCTTGGACAGACCCTCTGCCAGCCCAATTGTGATCCATGACGATCCATCGTCGACCTGATAGAGTTATCGATCGTTGGTTTCCACAAGACAGAGGGTGTTGAACATGGACTTACACAGCTCCTTCCAAGTCTCCGTCCCGTCTAACCAACCACTGGTACCCCTAGTTTGTTCAGCCAGGACAGCATCTTCCAACGATGTTCCCGCTGTTATGAAATGGTGTGATACCGCCAATTGATGGTAAATGGTGGCTTCATGCTGGCGAAGAAATCGGTGAATATCATGGGAGAGTAGATAGAGCGTGTATATATCTTTGAGCTGCAAGAACGAAAAGATATAAAGAGACAGGTCAGAGGAAAATAGCCAGAACATGGTTGAAGACTCCAGTCATACAATCACTGTGCTGGCCGGTGTGAGCGTTACCCTGGGTCAATATGTAAGCACTCAGCTGGGCAACATTAAGCTTGGTGTGTTGTTGCTGAGTGCTGCGGCTGCTGCCTGATTTTGAGAATTGATATGATCGTTAAAAATAAAATAAATATTGAGATCCGTAGATCTACCACTCCGGGAAAGCGTGTCATCCTTGTGCAGGGGCCATGCTAATCTTCTCTGTATCGTTCCAATTTTTTCGTATGTCACCCCGAAGGGGACATTATTCTATGCGGAAGTAGCCTCACGCGAATCAATGTTTTGCATTCTGTGCAAGCGGCGGGTGTTTTGGGCGCCAAGTTATTCACTTTGGCGATTCATCACACTCGCCATTCAGTCATCTACCGTGGTCTCGTTGAAAGTAATGTTGATCTGTAAGTGTGTTGCTGCTGTTTGACCATACTCTAGCACTAACAAAAAACTAAGACGTGTGCTATTGAAGGTCTACCATCTGGAGGCTCTGAAGCCCTCGATGCGTCGTAAGGAATCTCGCGTGTCAGTGGTGTGTGTGGAAAGTGATACGGTTCGGGAAATGGAGCCCTTACTATTGGGTACTGATAGACCTTGCGAATCATGAGTTACTGAAGGGGTTATAAGGCGATAGGGCGGGCAATTGGCATGATGTCGAGTAAGTGTTCCCACTATACGTCAATATTGGAGGCCTGCTGAATACTCCCTGCCTGTGATTTCTGATTCCAGTGATGCGGCAGCATCAAATAATGGCTAGCCCGGTCTGATGATCCACATAGAAGCGTGTTCTGCCCGGCCTAAATTGTGGCACACAGCAGTTTCTCCCCATGAGGTGAGTGGTTGAATAAATTTCTCTTGGATTTCCTGAGAACATGCCTAAGTAACGCACCCCCAAAGTTAGACTAAATTGACGACGATTGGGGATTTACCTGGGATTGACTGAGATATGCCGAAGTATTTTAGGCCGAGCATCTCCGCACAGCATTGGGCTCAGAGACCCCCAACCTGTCACCCACACGTCCTCCCGGGCATGAAATTATCCACCCACAAGACGCTCAACGCATCCTTGAAATGACAGCCTGAGGTGCCTCTCAATCGCCACAGACTATACCGCCGATGCCTCACAGAAGTGAAGTCGAAGAATGCTGCATTCCCCGAGATCAATAAGTGTTCCATGATGAGTACACGAGGAACGTTACTAATGTACTAATGTTATGATCTATCATGGGGCAGGTATACCATACGAAACTTTGGCGGCTCAAGTGACCATATGTTGCCAACTTGCTCGCTTTGAATTATTCCCTTCGAGAAGGCACGTACATAACATTTTTGCATATCCCTAAGCCTTGAATACAAGGTTTGGCTCCTTAGATCATAATTACACTTCAAAAAGCCTCAAACTCTGCCAATCACCAAACTGGCTATAAATACCTGACTATCACCGACTGTGCGGTGCTAGAATCATGCAACACTCTCGCGAATCTCACCACAGCCTGGACTCAGGTCGCCGTTCATTTCGTTCTTTGGCAGCTTCGCGCTCCTGTTCCTCTCGGACAGAAGTTAGCTTGCAACGACAGGATTGGTCTCATAGGTCAGTGATTACCGGCGTGTATGCCATTTAACTCACATGATGGTTCATTTACGCTGGTCTAGACTGTAAGTGACGCGACGAGTCGGTTAATGAGCAAGTTGTGCGGCTTTGCAGGGTTGTCTTCCATCTTCCATCTTCCTCTGCATCGTTCATTGGACAGATATCTCGTTGGGATCCAGCTTTAGCCCTGAACGACCTCGTATCCCTATTGGTCGGCATAAGACGATTCTTTGTAATGGAGCAGACAAGTTTCTCATCTTATGTTGTGTCGGCGGTGCCTCTCCGAATCTCACACATTCCGCCGGTGATTTCGTCCTCTTGGGGCAATATACGATTGGAGACAACATCCCGATGGTCCGATCTCGCTTCCATGTACTTCTACCGATAATAGCATGAGTTACCGGGACGATACAGGTCCGTGGTCCTCTGGCTGTGAGTTCGTTGTACTTCTCTAAGCTGACCACGGTACATATAATACTATTCATAGGCCCATTGCCATCCGCGCTAAAACCGCGCTTCTTTCCTGCAGCTTCTCCCGCCTACATGGTTGCCGGAAAATGGACTACGGTAAACTTGGTGTAGCTCGATCCGTGTTCATGGCTTTCTAACATGATAGCGCTGTAATTCCAGCTGTTTCCGTGGTTGGCCGGCGATGAGCATATGTGATAAACGTCCGATCAGGATGCTGGTCGTGTCATTGGACTTACAATAATGCCTGATTGGCTATTACGAGATCCCCTCGTGTCGTAATATTTCTGGGAAAGACGTGATGAAAGTCCGGCACACTGATCCAGGGACGGGACCCAGCGACGTATGGACAGTGACGATGAAGCGGCAAGCTATCGGAGAAACACATAACAATACAGCGGGAGTGAAGACCGTGGAGAGGCATATGGCAAAAAGAGCGCAGTGGGTGTCGGCCTGACTCGTGAGTTCACATGTTAGATCGCGCCAGAGCCATCGTATTGACCGACTCAATCTGTGTGAGGCATTGCGTCAAGCCGATCGGAAAGAGCTATCCACCTTGTGAAAAAGTAAGCCTCCAGCTGGATCTCGTCTCAAGCGATGATGAACCTTCCCATTGACTCGATCCGCGCTCAACGGTCCGTTCGGCTCGTATGGAAAGCATAGTATTGGACGGTATTTCCGATGACGACCTTACGCCCACTTCATACAGTGAGGGCCAAACGATTCTCCTCCATTGTACGTCGCTTTGGAAGTATGGATACATGGACTCTTTTGTTGAGAGCTAAACACCGCCGGCGCGGCAACGATGAGAACATCTGGCGGTTGTCTCAGTATACCGTTTCTTGTTGGCATCTTCGTTAACACACTGAAGCAGCTAACTGTTTGCGGTGTATGAAGTAATTTCACTATACGGAGCAATGTCGCTTGATGAGTCGCTACTCTGGTCCAGGTTACTTACGCTTGGCTTGCATGATAGACGTGGAATCTCCGCAGAAGTTCTATGAATCGCTCTTGTTGTGAAAGGAGAAGCGACTTTTGCCGTAATCATTCTTCGTTCTCAAGCTACTGGTTTCTGACTTGATGTTCACCGTACGCGGCGTGACTTGCTATCCCAGTTGGTAGACATCATTCACACTGACATTTCGGAGTTCGTGCAAAGAATCAGAATATTTGGAGCGCAACAGTCGGAAGCACAACGATAACCTGTAGTACGGCCCTGAAGGGTTTGTCACAGGGCTGTTGGTACGTACGATATCTGCATGATAGTGCTCCGGGATTTGATGTTACAGGCGGTCGCTGTGTCATCGAACAAACTTGTCGCATCGGTCTAGGCTGTCTTCATCGCGCATTATCATGGTTAAGGTTGCAAGGCCTATCTATGCTTTGTTTTCTCGTTCTCAATGACTCGTGCTCAGGGTGCCAGGCCCGGGGGTGATTGCTACTGATAGATGCAATACCCTATTGGAAACAGCGCGCACTCGTTCAAATTGCTTCCACGATGAGCTACCCTGTAATGCATGCAACACCCATTGTCTGGACGTTTCTGATGCATGTGTCCTACGACCTGCTGCCAAATGATGAAATTATGCATGACTTTGAGGAAAGACCGTGAGTGTTTTCCCACATGTAGGCGACTTCTCTTCAATCGAGCCGCTGCCAGAGGCGTTAACATCATTGGCTTGTCTGCCAGCTGATCTCATGCCTTCTGGTGTTCTAGTATACCTTGGAAACCTTGATAGGCGGGTACACTGCGCACGGTTGTGTGTACTTTCGCTGAGGAGAGGCCCCTTGCGACTAACGATACTATCCATAGCAGATGCCGCCCCAAATTACTGAGTCCGGACATCCTCCTATATGCGTCTCTCGGGAG
Organism: Hermanssonia centrifuga; assembly: GCA_001913855.2. Lineage (NCBI taxonomy): Eukaryota > Fungi > Basidiomycota > Agaricomycetes > Polyporales > Meruliaceae > Hermanssonia > Hermanssonia centrifuga. The sequence goes on along the minus strand of MLYV02000843.1, from coordinate 24,846 downwards.
ATCTCCCTGCACGCGGAAGATCGCATCTGCCAGTGTGGTTGATGTGCGGCCCAAGACCCAAATTTACAATGCTTCCGCGGCGGAGTGTCACGTAGCCACAAAGTCACCTTTAAAAGTGGCGAACCCAACCCGAGCCGGCGTTTCGTATCTACCTTCTGAGTTTTCGCCATGTCGTATATATAGTACTCGTAAGATCGCCGGGTCGACTGGCAACCCCCAGTACCTTCCCGTCCCGCAATACTCTGTAGATAGTCGTCCATGAGCCTGTTCCAATAACACATCCATCTATTTGAACACAAGCCAAGATGAACGCCTCAAACAGCCCCTTCGACACCGCCTCCGCGGTGACTATGGGTGTCCCAGTCACGTCCGCTCCTCTCAAAATTGCGCTGTTACTCTTGACGGGTATCTCAGCGCATTTGTCCTTGACCCCACCGAATTCAGCGGCACCTAAAACAATTCTGGTGAAGAAGACACTGTTTGAGCGAGGTATATTGTGGGTGACATTCTGCAGCAAAGTATGTCACTATATGCGCTTCTTTGGCCTGGCGGTAGGCTAATATTGGCTTTGCAGACCATGGTATGGCTGATGACGCTGTCTGATGCGCTTGCCACATACCTTGATGCGTACACCTCATATTCCTTGGCTTGTCCCCGCGGCGTAGCACATTTCCCTGCGTCGACCAACTCTCTCCTCTCAGCATCTCCGCTTCTCATCGTCGGGGCGCTCGCCGTCTTCCTCGGTTGTTTGCTGCGCAAATGGTGTTTCCGAAAGCTTGGAACGCTCTTTACATTTGAGCTCACCATTCATCCCGACCACAGACTCATAACCACAGGTCCCTACAGTGTCGTCCGCCATCCGAGCTACACAGGCATTTATCTCACCCTCCTGGGCTCGACCGCTGTCGGCCTTGCATCAGGCTCATATCTGAGGGAATGCTGGTTGGGCGTGGGTTGCAGCGGGCAAACGTCCTGGGCCGGCACGCCTGGGCCAGACGCAACAGATGCGGGCCTGTTGACTTTGCCAAGCCTGGGACAAGTGCTCGTGTTCTCACTTGTTACATTCTGGCTGGCAAAGGTGTGCTTTGCATTGCGCAGCACAAACAAGAGGCTCGCTATCGAAGATGCTGAGTTGCATAAAATATTTGGCGAGGTCTGGGAGGAATACGAGAATAGCGTACGGTGGAAGCTCGTTCCGGGTGTGTACTAGCTCGGAGGCTGGTCCTTTGGCTAGCGTCCGAGGCGTGTAAGCGATTATAGCGGGACTCGAATACTAGAATATTTTGGACTTTACCTTATCATTTATATAGACCATACCCACGCCTGGAATTGCTCGGTTACCACCAAAGAAGAGGTAAGTCCATGGCCTCGGCGAGAATGACTGCACCCAATATCACTACTAGTGTCATAGTGGACGCTTCTGTGGATCCTTTCGAGAAGATTATCCAATAATAGGCACTCTGATGCAAATTAACGTTTGTTCCAGGCCACCGGTATATGCAAACAGTCACCCTCGGTGCCTCGACCCGCAGACGAGGTATATGCTGCGAAAAGTGTAATCAGATACAAAAAGACCGCTCTGTGACCTCAGATAATTTTACGAACGGGTTCATGCCAAGGGAGCCGCATCAAACCCGCACGAGAATCCGGAGTTTGTACACTCACTGCTATCATGAAAACACCTCTTAAATCCCAATAGTGTAAGTCTGCCAATCATGTCATCCATCGAGGCAGATCCCCTGCAATATATGGCATCATGATGGAGAATTGGTTACGTTGTGCGCAGGCGTACCGTCTACGACTATAAGTCATTCCAATTAGGAGGTCCGAGTTATCTCAACCAGCGAGCTCCGGAGCCGCCATTGGAAATTAGTGATAGTAATCCGTGTTGTATGCGGTTGCAGGGAACACACATAAGAGAACATTGTGTGAGGTATCCTGGAGCACAGATGATTGCCTCGGCCATGTAGTAGAAATCTCTAAAAGCACCAGGATACTGCTGTCCCAGATGCACATTCCAGTATCCCTGCAATCGACAAGCTCGACGTTGAGCGTTGCGAGCTTCCTAAAGTGCAGCATCTTCCGTGGGAGCTGCGCTTAAGATGTCGAGACCAACATTCAGAAAGTACATGGAGTCGATAACGGCCCTAACCTGAAGTACCAAGAGAGTCAGCTTACTGACAAGCTGAACGAAAGGGGTTGTAACGAGGATCGCGGTAATCAAGTGACTGTACAAATTTTTAGTATATGAGTACGGGACGAGATTCGTTTCGTAAAAAGACTTCACCTGACTTCACTTAGTTGGCACCACTGATTGAGTCATACAAAAACCTGCATATTTTGAATCCTGTGAATATTGGTGCGATATGTGTCCGTCGTGCTAGTTGCGTCGGCTACTGTGCAAGGGAAGGAGGTCCGAACGGTCACTGACGTTGCATGCGGTGGTCTTCGTCGTGGCGTTCCGATATTCCCACGACCTAAATAGGGAAGTAGGCGGGATGACATAAGCAGCCCCCGGGTTTAAGCCCAAAATCATACTAAACTCCAGAAATCATCATAATAGTATATATAAAGGTGCGCCAGGTTCCATGCGACCAGGAACATCGATATGTACCTGCTGAGAATATGTAAGACTTCATGGATCATAGAATTCAATCTTCAGCGACCCAATATCACGGTCGTTCTTCTTAGGCGTGAAACATACTACATGCCTCTCACAATGGAACCCGACACTATCTTCGATCTTTTTCCGAATTTGCCGTGACACTATCCAGTCCAACGCGATACTCGGAGCTCGGAGAAGTAAATCGTTCCCCGGAGCCATGCTTGCCGGCTGAGAAGCGAATAGTAGGTGGTCCCCAAGGAGCCTTGAGGGCGAAAGGATAAAAACGCGGAGTCACTGAGACTTATTTGGCCGATATATTAGAAATATCAACGTGTCCATCGAGTAGCAAGCTCAGCTTGTCATGGCAGACGTGAGTCAACTGCGATTTTGGCTGTTCGTGACTAAACAAACTCACCACATAGAGCTTCTGCTGATTCATAGGTGGAGTTCCGGAAAGCCTCCCTAACATGCTTGCCCGCAACATCAGAGAGAGGGACGAGCTGTATGTCCACTGCTTGGGTTGAGCGCTGCACTCGATGCCAACGGTACCGATTGTCGTTGGCAGTTTCACCGACGAAAAGATACACGAGAGAAGGTATGGATTTGGCTACCCCCAGTGTCCACTCCTCCTTGAAAGGTATTTCTTCTCGGCAGTGCCTATATATCGTCCCCGTTAATTGGAGGTATAGAGCCTTGACCTGTAGCGATGCCAAAAGTGCAGGGGCCGTATCCTGTTAAGTCAGACTAATGAGTTATATGACGAGAGGCTGCGCTACTATCAACATACCATCCACCACGAGAAACCGCAGCTTCCTATATCGTACCCTTCAATAAGCTCTAGTTCCAGGTACGTTAACTTCGGTGCGATTGCTACAAGCTGAGGATATATGTTGATGCTGCTTTTAGTTGCGGAGAGTTGGCATAGAAGGACATTGGGGGCTGTTTTTGAAACCGTGTCCAGAAGCATACGCAGGTCTTCTATCGGAGCCATACGTTCCCCACTTTTCACACACAGGGAGCGGATATGAGTCTTCACAAGAGTTGCAATAAAGTGACAGGATTTCAATGTTCCTATCAGAGAATCCAATTTGTGCCAAGCTTCACCCCCCGCCTCCGTATATGAAAAATCGACGCCAGATACGATGAGTTCTGTAACATTGGGGAACGCTCGCAAGAGGACGTAGGAATCCACATCGGAGGATATCAGCGTCAGCTGTTTCACTGAACTGCATGCTGGCGAAAGGGTATCCTCGCCTTGGAGTAACTCTATGTTCTCAAGCCAGAGACATTCTAAGTGATGCAGTTTAGAAATGGCTGCAAGTGAGGGCAAACCAGGCGCGCCATCATCCATAGGCACGCAGTCGTCCGGAAAAGGGAGTGGGTATTGATATTGAAGAGTGCACCCGCGTAATTTGCCCATCATATACGGAAATATGGATTTTACTACCTCGCAAGGCTGGAATCCGCCATAAAGTTGCTTCAGATGTACTTCCGATAGATGAACCAAAGAGTTTAGGGCATCGACGATGCGGGGTTCTGCATCGATAAGCCGATCCAAGGACCTGATAGAAACTGTACAGAGCATCTTCGCCCTCTCCAGCAGTGTGAGAGCCCCCTGGGCACCATCGACGATGTTGAATGAGATTTGAAGATCGCGTAACCATAACCAACGTTCCGGAGGGTCGAACGTGTGACGGATGAGTGCCTCGTACTGCTCAGCATTCGTATATCGAATCAACTTCAGGCTAGAGAGTCCTTGACGTATCGCAAGAGCATGCACTCTGCTGCATGTCTGAGATAGACTCCTCGCATCAACGGGGTCCATGAAAGAGACTATGGCACCTAGAACATCGAGGTCAAGATGCGAAAACCGCATCTCGACTTGATCCTGGAGCACCGAAGAGCTGTCTCAGTGGGTATGCCGTTCGGGTTTGATCAATAGACAGTATTCCTATTACAAATTGTCAGTATTCAATTGTATATGGTGTATATCAGACGGGCCCGGGGACTTCACTGAAAACAAGCAACCGCCAAGCCTATCTCCTTCAATAAGTTGAGGAACCGCGTTGTGGAGCCTCAATTTAAGGTTGATGTCAGGCGAAAATGTTGTTGGCACTTCCAATTATCGCGGTATATACCTGGGTTGGGTTGGGGTAGACTCGTAAACCAGCCTGAACCACTCCAGGAGGAAGAGGCTCGGATCAGTGCTCGTTGGAATACAACCTTGGCAAAGCATCACGTGACCGGTGCGGTAGTTGCTTGTTTGTTTGTTTGCTCGCGTGTTTGCAAAAGACACAACTACCACTTCCAAAAAATCGCATGTCTGCGTAGGCTCATACTACGTTGAAAAGAGGCAACAAGATTATCTACTAGCAACAGTATTCAACTTGTTACAGTCATATGGCACGCCATAGATCATCCTTGTCGAGGTGAGCCCCTTAAAAGCATCATTAGCGAAACTTATGTAGGCAGTGACCGGGGTAAAGTATACATACCTTCCAATATATCCAAGTTGGGTGTTACTCGAGACCACTTAGTGCCAGCCTTGTCCGCAACCGCGTAGCTCAGCTTGCCAAGCAAGAGTAAGGTCCCCAGTGTTGCATCCACAACTTCGCTTACAAAGTAGGACGCATCCTCTCTGGAGCGGAATCCAAGAACAACAGTGGGTATATGGGGAAGGTGCGTAGACAGTTCGTTCAGTGTCTGCCAGTCACTGGCTATCACTTGCTCGATGCTGTCGAAATTGTCTCGAAGGTTTATCGCGATCGTCTCCAGACGCGGGAAGGAATCTTTCTGGGTATTTGATGCGAGGATGAATTGTATCCGAGGTAGCGGACAGCTAACTTCGCTGAGTTTATCTGGCACAGGATGAAGTTATTTTCAGGAATGCAGTTCGAACTTGGTGAGTAATACATACCATGTGCCGAGTCTATGTCTACAGCTTCAAATTGGCACCACCGCTGGGAGCCCAGGATAATACGCGATATTTCCCCAATAAAGCGCTCCTGCTCGCGATGTAGTAGATGGGACGCTGCTTGCCTTCGCGGAATTATTGTTCTTCGGCTTCCTGTCAAGAGGAGGATGCCAGCCCAGCTATCTCTACACTCCAACATAGGTACGCTTTGCATCTACGATGGGGTATGGCTCCGTGCATCTGAAGTGATGGCTTGAGACAAGGTGGGCCATTGGAGGGTATAACCAGTGAAGCGTCGCAAGTTAAGCATTCCGCTGACGAGAGTGCGCAGATCTATAAATTGATGGAATCGAGTGTCGGAAATTTCGAGGACACTAATTGTCGATGAGAAGAAGGAAGGAAGCACTCTTGGTAACTCATAATGGATTGAGCGCAGGCGTCCAAACGTGCCATCAGGATCACTGAGGGTGAGGTGGATTGTATCAACTGGGGCTGAAGACAGCTCGAGTCTGGGGACCAAGAGCAGGGGGACAAGATGAATCCATGGTGCAGCCCGACTCTGCGGTCCCTTGTGCTCCAGAGTCAGAAAGTGTATGTAGCTCGACAAGCGACTGAGAGGGGACTCCATCAAAGGGATGAGCTGATCGATATCGTCTTTGGAGCGTAAGCTGATGTTATTGAAGATGATCGCCTGACATCGAGCGGCCCAATACTTGCCACATGTCAGAGCGAGTCTCTCCAGCCCGGCTGTGCTTGGGGATACGTGATTATCCTGCCCTACAGTATGCCTGTCGCAGAAGTCTAAAATCCTTTTGAACAGCTAGGCTTGAGGTAACACGTCTGGGCCTCGTATTTCATTGCGAATTTGAACCCTTGGCCTCCGACTCGGACGCGATATAGTGCCCATAAGCGGCCAGTTAGCGTGTACCGGGTAGTCCTGGGCTTGGTCTGCCCTGGATTCCAAGCCATCGTCAAGAGGCATGGTGGTTGATCGCGTCATGATGTTGTGAACTTCAACACTTGGGCACCTCGGTTGTACGGGGTGGAGAAAGGGGCTTGCCGGGTAGTCCTGTACTTGGTCTACCCTTACGACGAGCCAACCTGAACAGATTACCGGATAGTCCTGGACTTGGTCTGCCCTAGCTTCCAAGCCATCGTCAAGAGACATGGTGGTCGAGTAGTTAGATGTAACCGGCAATGTACCCTGGCAACTTGGAAATTATACATCTAACAAAAGAATCTGATACATAAACAATTGATGGGAGCCAAACACATGAAAGCAGATCGTTTCATTAATGGTAAAGATGTGCCGTTTACTGTGAAAATAGGAAGTTCAATGATGTTGTAAAAGTACTAACGAAAGCTATTCAGGCATATCCTCACCTCACTTCACCGGCAACCCAATATTCTCCTTCTTCCCATTATATGTGGCGTACCAAGTGGCATCATACTCAGATCCCAGCACTCCCCTCAAGTTCCTTGCCAACTCCTCTATGTGCGCAGCATCCAGATCCCCAGTAGGTAAACCATCGTCCGGATCCGTGCTCGCCAACGCAATCGCATAATCGACCTTCTTCACACGAAGGTTGTCGTCGTCCCACCTCGCCGTGTGCACCAGCACAAGCTTGCCTTTCGGAGAAGACAGGCCGAAACGGATGTCGCCAGTAGGGAAGGACTGGACGTTGGGTCTCGGATTGAGCGCTACATAGGAGCACGCGTCAACCCCCATGCGTTCGGCGCATGCGAGGTAGTAGGGTGGCGGCGTTATGGGTTTGTCGGCGAAGAGCGTGTCCGAGGGATCGATCAGCGAGGCTTTGCACATGATGTCTCGTGCACCGATGCCGACTGCTTCCAAGGGCGTGAACAGCGTCGAAAAGTAATTGATATCTTCGCCGTTCAAGTTTCTGCAGCCGCTGTCCTTGAGGTATAGCTTTCGCTGCTCCATGACGCGCTGTGGCGAGGATCTCAAATCGACGAGGGCTTTGTAAGATGGATCTAGCAGGTTCAGTGGATTTCTCAAGATTTTGTATCCACGTTCTTTGAGGTAAGACTCGGGTGTGATGCAACAGAGGGCCACGGGCGGGGAGGACTCGGACTCGGTGGATAAGAACGGTAGTACCATGACTGGTCTGTGATTAATAGGATTGTCAGCTTTGTACTTTCATAAACTGGAATATATATACGATGGGACTTACGATCAGAGTAGGATCAGGGCGAAGGAGTTGGCTGGGTTGAGGGGATACCAAAGAATTTATATACTCCTCCTTAGACAATGGCCATCATCAAAGGCGTTCAAAGGCGGTCCATTCTCTAGCGACGTGGTATCCGTCAGTGGCACAACGTACAAAGGAAGGTACCTTTCGGAATTGAATCCTCTTTGTAGAATGAAAGCAAGGACCAGGGCCACTGAGGTGAGACATTTTCTCTTTGTTTTTCTCTTTCGCTGTCACTGTATTAGGAAAAAGGACTCGGATGTACGTACCATTAGAGTGGGTCAGTGACACAAAGTACTTACTTGAACTGTATCTGGGTATTTGGCAAGTGGCCCATCCAATGAAAGTCGCCGGTGGACGGCGATCACTGAATGTAGCGCGCTTATGATGCGCGCTCATATTATTGAGGAGTATGGAAGCGCCAGCCTCGTGGCGTTCTAATACTTTCTCACGGTCAACCTATCTCGAACGTTGTCAAATTCTACAGTAAATTAAATCAAGGTCGGGATCGGGGAGGATCCGCACCGTCGCTCGATGGATGACAAAGTTACTTCAGCTCGTTCTTCTTGTGCCTAGTAGGCATCTCTCCAGATCTTATCCCCTCCCCTTTTGCCGATGTTCCCTTAATCACTAGTAAGGTAAGCAATTTTTCAATCCTTTCATACTCATAGAATCTTACGTTCTCAAGACATGCGGCAATGATGGGTCTCAAGGATCAAACGAACCCCGAGATTTATACTCGTGACATTTATCGAGGATATGATCCCGCTCTGTCTGTTGTGGGATATTCCGCCGTTTATATGACGTTTATACTGCGAACGGAACGGACGAGGTCCTGCCATATGTCATGGCCGGCATGACAGGAAATGAGCTTGCAGACAGCCCAACTTGGATGTACCGTCCTTTCCGGTCTCTTCTTGGCCCATGTCCCAGTTGCTTGTCTTTGCAGCTTGCCCTCGACCTTTTGCTCGCTGTGTGCCCAGCCGACCGACCATATATACCTCACGTCCTCGACGTCCCTCTTGTCCTTCACACCGTGATTAGCATGACGTTCTCCTCCTTGCGCGCCCTCCATGCCATTATAGGCACCGCCATCGACGATATGGAGAGAGTGTATCGTCCACAACGATCTACCCGCCGTCCCTCACATTCCTCAACCAGCCGCTCGAGTGCTTCATCATCGTCACGAACGACTTCCTCACGCTTCTCGAGAGACTCGGACTCGGATGCTGATGCGGACGATGCGGACGTTTCAACTCCGCCAACGCCGACAAGTCCCAATTTAAATGTGAGATTTGCGAGCACGAGCGGGAGGAAAGGGAGGGAGAGGGCACAAACGCTTCCTCCTCTGTCTCATCCTACACCTGGACCTCTACCGCCGCCTATTTTGAAACAACCCCCATTGGATTTTCCATCTCTTGACACGCCCGTATCTCTCCACACTTCCCCAAACCAGTCATACAACGTTGTAAGCGCGAATGCTTCTATTAAAATTGAGGATACTGGCGATCAGAAGAACGCCGACGTAGATGGGATAGGAGAATCACCTAGGCAGAAGGAGTGGAAAAAGAAATGCGAGGATCTGACCGCCCATTCAGAGGTGATCGGTGCAGTCAACAGAATTGTCGCAGCTTGCGGACAGCTGGCTGCCACCGTTCAGAAACCATTTTTAACGCTTTGCGATGCTGCTATGGGAGTACGTACATCTAACCGACTTCATTCATCCTAACTGATCCAACATCCCATCCCATTACGTTCGTAGTACCATCTACCAGCTTGTCTACGGTTTCTTGAAGCGTCGCACACAGTTGAAATATTAAGGGAAGCCGGCTCGAAAGGAATGCATATAAAGGAAATTGCGGAATGCATTTCTTTCTCTTCCACCATGCCGATCGTCGGTACTGCAGATGGAAAGGACGTGGACCCAAGTAAATTGAGTACGTTCCATATACCCTCTATGTTTCCCGCCGACTTATCTCGGTTTCAGGCCATATCATGCGTTTACTTGCTACACATCATATCACTCGGGAAATCCGGCCAGATGTCTTTACGAACAATAGGATCAGTAGTATGATGGATAGCGGAAAGCCTTGGAGAGAGTTGGTCGGAAGCGATACGTGAGTTAATCTCATCTCTCCCCTTTCAGCGATATCTGAGGCCACTTGCCGGTATGCAGACCAGAAAAGAAGTACGAAGGCACAGAAGGATTTGCAGCCTTTGTTGGTTTATGGTATGCTTCATTTACCCTTTCCTTTTCGATGTCTGACCAAGTTCTGCTTCCAGCACGGACGAACTTTTTAAAGCGTCTGCCTATATGACAGACTGCTATCTTCCCCCCGTACATACCCCATCGTCTATCTCTTCTCCACTTGTTCCCACTTCGCAACCGCCCTCTGTTCCGCCAACGCCATCACGAACGGACTCAGGTCCGAATCCATATGGTATCTACACCCCTAACGACTCTACGGTGTCTCTGCCCAATGTCATCTCCAGCCCAAGGAACTCAACCCAGAATGTGACCAGCATGACCTTTGCGCAGAATCCGTCACCTCGAGGGCGTACGGTGAGCACTGTTACCGTCCCCTCCACACCGTCTCCACCTACGCCTCAGTCGACGAGACGACCTAGAGGACTGAGTTTCAGGAGGCTGTCGACGAGGTCTACTACGCCCACGCCTGAGACGCCTCGTTCACCAATGCCTCTACCCCACGACCCAGAGACACCGCGTTCTTCTGGACAACCATCCAATCTTTATAGAAGACACGGGACGAGTGACACAGAACAGCTGGCACACGGTCTAAACACGCCTCGGTCACCTCCCTCGCGAGACTCTTTCCAGTCCATGGGCTCCATAAGCTCATTCACACCAGCTTCTAGTGCATCCTCGGGCTCAGTGGGCTCCATGAAGAAGAAATCATCGATGAATTCCTTGAGCTCAATAGGGAAGAAAGCTTCGTTTGGGTCGATAGCCTCATTGAGCATGACAGGTCTGGCTGGTGTTTTGGGCACTCCGAAGAAGAGCTCTCCACCGACAATCAGCTCACCTATGCTTATCAGGAGCCGTCAAGCTAGTGCTCAGGGGTATGTCGATGGACATACAAGGTATGCCCAGGTGTACGCTGGGAATGTACGAGACTCCTCGGCGAGACTAAATCAGGTTGCGACTGCAGGAGACATCCAGGGACAATTGTTGGGTCCTGCGTTCGATCTTCTTCCACCTTCACTGGCAATATCTCCCAGATCGAGGTCATTCCCTGGTGTCGTTAGTGGAGGATCTCCAGCGAGTTTTGCCTCGATGAGTCCTATGCCACCACCGCCCGTCCCGTTGAAGATACATACCTCACCTTTTCCCATGCAGTCGATGCCGCCTCCTCTACCCCCGAAGTCCAGCCTGAGGCAGTCGTCATCGAAGCAGAGTATTGTGACTAGGGTGTCACCTACCCAGTCCACCCAAGCAGGGAACAAGTCCCACGTGTCAAGTAAAGTTGGCTCGAAAGGTCAGATGACGTGGAGACAGAGCGAGATGCATGCTCCTTTCAATGTTGCGTTCAATACGCGAATGCGATATTTTGAGTGGCTAGAGAAGGAGGAGAATGTGTTTAGGTTGAGGAGGTTCGGAAAAGCTATGACTGGTACAGGTGGATGGGAGGTGCCAGGGAGTGTCATCGGCGGTGAGCATATTTCTCTGCTACGCCAAGGGCGTTATTTCTGGGAGGGTACTGATTTCATCTTTGTATGACAGGATTTCCGTGGCTAGAGTTGTCACCCCGGTCGGTCGTCGTGGATGTTGGCGGTGGGATTGGGTCAACTTCTATGTTACTGGCGAATGCATTCCCCCATCTGAGGTTTGTCATCCAGGATCGCCCACCTGTGGTTGAGATGGGAGTTACGGTATGCGGACATTTTTGTATATTTCTGGGGAAGGCTCACAATCGCTCGTTCGTTATACAGGCGTGGCGCGCAAGACACCCAGAAATGCTGGAGAACGGGCGTGCGGTGTTCCAAGCTCACGATTTCTTCAAACCTCAGCCTCCGTATCCTGCGGAATTGGACGCGGAGAAGACGATCCCTTCGCCTGATGCTGAGGGGCTTGACGTAGATGACAAAGACGTCCCTGCTGTGTTCCTTCTCCGGGTGATCACACACGATTGGCCAGACTCGTATGTTACCAGGTATGCATCCTTCGTCTGTATATCTTGATGAGGGCATGTTCTGAATTTCCACGCATCATTTAGGATATTACTTCGCCTTCGCCAAACTGCAGGCCCATCCACACGCTTACTGCTCGCTGACTATGTCCTTCCATTAGCCTGCGTCGATGAGGACGAAGATGTCGAGCCAGAGCCAACGGAAAGCGACGAAGATCTGGGGAAGAAGGTAACGCGAGAGCCATTACCTGGTACCGTGAGGACTCTCGCACCAGAAGGATCGCCTTTGCTCCCCAATCTAGGCAAAGCCAGTGCTAATGCATATTGGCTGGACCTCACCGTATGTTATGTTTCCAAATTCGTTTTGAGTGAGAACGCTGATTAAGATTGTGTATAGATGAGGGTCATGTTCAATGCACAAGAGCGCACTCTTCGTGAACTCGCGGCGCTCACACTCTCTGCAGGGTGGAAGATTGTACAGGTTACGCGGGCTCCTGGTTCGCTCTTTGGTCATATTATCGCCGTGCCAGTGGACATCCCGCCTGAAACTCTTGCGCTTCCTACGATGGACGAACCTGAGCCTGATCTCGAGTCTTCTGCGCAGGGTGAGTATCACTTATTTACTTCTATGCAGGGCTCGACTGACCGGCTTCGTAGGTGCTTTCGAGTATGCTGAAATGGACGTTCGCAACCCTCCGATGGGCCACACTTTCCTCACAAGAGTTGATCTCCCTTCGGAAGACACCATCAGACAGGGTGTAGCAGTAAGCAAGGCTGTGATGGCGAGCAATCAGAGAGGAAGGAAGCGTAAAGGCAGAGAACGTGCGTATACGTTTACTGGGCACAGAGAGGGATCTGGCAAGGATAGTAAAGGTGGCTCTGAAATGAAGAAGGGTTGGAGGAGCATCGTGAGGATGCTCTCGAAGCCACATCTGGGTGGAGGAGACACCCATGGAAATGGGAATCCGAAGGGGGATAAGCCTGGTGATGTGAGGTAGAATTCGAGAAGGTGTCTCTGGCCGGTATCAGTGTCCTAATCCTTAGGATATATGGACTTAGGAACCCTTCAAAGACTTTTCGGACTTGCTTTCAGTTTTTCTACATATGAGCTTGTATTATTATCCTCTGTTCGTTGTTCCCGGATGGCCACGAGGCATTTCCCCCTGTTTTCCTCTTAAATGTATACAAGCTAGTGGTATATTGTATAGGATTAAACCACGAGTGAAGTCTAACAAGCAGTATGATCGTACGGGCACTACCCGCGATATGGTATAATTGTATACTATCCGAAGTCCATTTCAACCCAATATCCCGTGACAAATGCGTAAAGTCGTGAATTCCTGAGTAAAATAATCTCGAATCTGAAATATGTTCCGAGAGTTTTTGCAGCCAGTCGTGGGATTTCATACGTTTCACAACGTAGCATTTTTATCGTTATCCGAATCCGAGTTCAAATTGGCATCAGGATCCTCTCGCCAAAGTGTCTCCCATTGCTGAATGACACTTCCGATCATAAATGCAAAACTGCCCCAAAATGTGGACATCACGCTTTGATAGTTCGCCTGTGGGTGTAAACGTTGTGATGGATCAGTCAGTAACATATCTAACCTAAGGTGAATTCAGGAAAGTGGGCTGACCTTGGTCGAAACAATTGCTGCATAACCCAGTGCACCACATAATGTGAAGCCCAGAGCTCCAACTAAGTTCCAAACGGCTATGTGCCTAGAAGGCGTCAGTATCATATTTCCTAGTAAGCGTTGGCGGATGATGATACTCACCAGCCTAGACTCTTCAAATTCAGGAGCCACCATTTCCTCTGTTCCTCGAGCATCAAAAGGATAGACGCAATGATGAACCCGGTACCTCCAATGACTTGTGGCGTCCAGAAGAACACGTCGGCGATCGCTGTTGGCGGGCCTGTGGAAAGATTGGGGATTATGCCCGGAAGGCCAGTTCTACGATTGATGGTGAATTAGGTGATGGGGACTGTAGGTTGAAAAAAAAAAACATACAAGGTGGAGATCCAGAAGATAGAGGCAGCCATCCATTGAATGAAACATGCAAGGAAGCCGAGGTCATGCCAAGAGCCAAGCCCACTATATCACGGAGGTGCAATTAATACAAACCAAATACACAAGATAGACAAACGCGTACATCCATCTAAACCTTCTTTTCCCACCCTGAAGGGCTTTCTCGCTATCTTCGTCGTGGCCTACCAACTTCTGTTGATCCCGCGAGCGATCATGCCCATTCTTGCCCTCCAGAAGTCCTAATATCTCTCTCCCAAAGAGCTCATCGTGACCCGTGTTCAGACTTTCGACGTACATGAGGTAACCGCCGATTTCGAAGAGTGTACCGCCGAGAAAGGCCATTGCAGCTGCCGCTGAAGTATGGTCCGGCGAAGCTGTGGGAGCTAAGGGAAGATAGAGGAGGAAGCCATTTACAATCTTAGAAATATTGTTAGTGTCATAGCACGATAAGGGAGCGTTAAGACGAGAAAGTAGGGAGACTCACCCATGCGGAGGAACCTAGTACAAAAGCAACAGCCACCCAGAACGAAATGTCCCATGTGAAATGGGCTTTCATTCGTGTGTTCTGATGGCGAACCCGTTGTTTAATTTGAACCAAAGAAGAATGGTGCGTCAACGGCTTCTCGTCGACCCTCTCTTCATGCTGCCGGTGAATGTGAATGGGTTCCGCCGAGTAACGGTTCTTGCGCGAAGCTCGAGAAGACCATTTGGCGGCCGGATTGCTAGTAGAAGACGAAGTTTGAGATGAGGACGAATCCGAAGGATGCTGAACAAACTCTGCGTGCGTTGGGTGAACGAACGGAAGAGGGCGAGTCGTATGGGAAGATTGAGCTGAAAAATGTGGATGGCCCTCCGATCCTAGAGACCTATGGATGTTCGAGGATGGTGTAGGGACTGGAGTGTGGATATTCGTTCTTGACGGCGATGCATCTGTAGTTGAGTTTTCCATGCTAGGTGACGACGCCGTAGAGGGGTATATGTTGCAGATCGTGCACGTTAAGATACGAGACCAACGTTGCCTTCACAGTTCTTGACAGTGAATGGGGGTATAAGGGAAAGAGCGATGAAGGGCGAGAACAGAAACATCGATCAAGATATAATAACAATATTTCAGTGCCCCGCGTTGGAGTGGAGACTCTCCTCTCTTCAGGCGTCTATCATACTGCGAATGACGAGCATACTCGATTAGGAAGGCCTCAAGCTTTGAAATCAAACAACCACAAACAAGCACCGTCTCTTTGCACAGGAATAGATGTATCTCATTCATACTGTAGTGATAGTCCTTGATATACAATGTAAATTAGGGAGTCCCCATCTCAATTTCTCCACAGAAGGAGAAGTAATCGGGCGCCCAGTTTTCCTCTCCGAAATCAAATCGCTTGCCCAGCGGCGAAAGAATCGTAGGATTTAGTAACAGTCGTCTCGACGCAAATCTGCGAGTCATGTCAAGGACACCCATCACGATCTGGTCCATCAACTTACTTGATTTATAGACCCCTTGGTGTCCTTCGCTTCTGTTGCGGCAACCAGAGAAGGGGGAAGTCGAGACAAGTGAACCGAAAGACTGCCACCTTGATTCCTTTCCCATACCGCCTGCCGAGAGTTGAGTAATGCAAGCAGAGAGTTGACCATAACTAGATGTTTATGTGAGTTATCAAGTAGAAATACAACGCGGTGGATCATTGGTACGCACGATGAGGTAATATCACTGCTAGTCCCACGAAAACCAAGTTGTTTGGCATGGTAGCAATCTACACCGAAAAGGTTCAATTAGCTTATCAGATAGCTTGCCAACCTATTCTACATACTGCAATGATACACGAAGTTGAGAATGCGCTGGAACAAATATCATTGTCAACATAGAGTAGATATGAGTTTCAAAAGATTCCTACCTTGTCAAAGCACAAGTATTGATAAAGTACAGAATTAGCACGCGGATCATAGAGTCGGTTCTGAAGAAAACATTGTGTTAGATATATATATTACAAGAGCGGGGAAAGATACTGGCTTGCACCTTTGCATTCCAGTCCGTCGCTTCTTGAGCATCAAACAGAGCGATATTGTGATGGTGACATCTGCCAGAGAACGACTGCAGAATGCGGCATACCAGAGCCACTAGTTTATAGAGTCTGATTTCTCTTCAAGTTTGAGAGATTGAAATTAATTACCGAATGATGGGTGAATTGAGTAAATGTGTCTCTCAATCTGTCGCCTTAGTTCAGTCGTGCTTTGTAATACCACTCTCGAAATGTTAACGAGAGGACTCACGTAATGACAGTTATTGCTTTGTATAGTACGAAGTAAGAAACCTCATCACTTATGAATGAAACGGAACGGACCTAGACTCGAACCAAAAGATACAATTGTAGGAGCGATCTATATTTCGGGGTATGAGAAAACATAGGTGTGAGAAGAGCAAAGACATACAATGAGTGTCATCACGATAGGAAGCTTTTTTCCGGTGACTGCACAGATATCAGATACCTCCATGAACAAATGATTGTTGCCTCACATTTCCAAACCCGGGATGCGAACACGCTGAAGGATGTGAGAATATTAGTATGGAGTCAAATTGATGAGGTAACAACGCACCCTGTCACAATATCATCGCCCAAATTCTTTCATTGGTGTCAGTCAGTTGTATCGTTTAGGATTTCACTGGCACGTCATGCTTACACCGATGACTGTAGAGGCCTAAACAAAGATATTTTCAACAGAGTAGTACAATAAAACCGAACTAAACTCACAGACAGACTCCTGTAGAAACAGGTAGTAGGCTTAAGCTAAAGTTATGACTCTATTCGATTGCAAACGTACCAAGTAGGCCGAGCCAGCGCCTGCGGGGTCATGTAATTGCTGACAGTATAGAAATACAGGCCGTGGATTATCATCGCAATATGGAGCGCAGAGATAGCCCTAGATATAAAGCGTGTATAATAGTATCTTCGCGGGAAGCGCAATAAATGACTGACCATAAGACGTAGACCTTATGTACGGTAAGCATCTATGCGAGACAAATCAACAAAGACGAGGAATCGTACCAGGTACTTCATGAACGCCCCATCTTTTGAGCTTCGACTGTAGGTGTGAGTTTGGACGATCGAGCATCCAAACAGCCTTGAATCACACAGTTGTATCAGCATCTGAACAAGCAGCGACTAAATAAAGTCTGCTTACGCTGTAGCCATTAGCACTCCTGTAACAGGTATAACTTGATAGTCAGTGCTAGGGTAGTGAATTACACTGCTAGGACGCACCGATGGAAACAGCACCCAACGTATTATCCAAGTCAAGTGGAGGGAGCGCTTCTGGTGGCACGACGGCTGAGGACATCGTGAATAATGCTCACGGTCTAAAGAACCCGGCGGACAAACATGCAAAACGCACGTCGATACACATCCGGACTTATATAGCATGCCCCGGAAATCTTCGCAACTAGGCCCACCATGTAAGGTTTAAGGCCTAAGGAACAAGGATGGACCTTAGCTGTCAAGGGCACAATTAAGCGCCATGGAAAGCCTTCTATAACAGAACATCCTGGTAAGATCCCGTTCTGACTGGTACAAGGATGCCGGCCCAGGAAAGGTTGGTGCCTTTACGGCTAAGTATAGGCAAATGGGACTCTGGGATTCCAAGACTCAGAAGATGACGGTTTGAAATCTTTTTGCCCGGAGGACATAGATGGCGGCGAGTACCAGATATCTGTAAGTGCTGATCCTTGTAAGACCGAATATGATGAACGGGATGTGCCGTTGACAGATTCGTGCCTAATTTGATCATGAGCACACAAGTTCATGGAATGGGGATTGAACTAGCCTGCGTGTGTGCGCGCGGTTGCACACACAGGACCGTGAGATCAACCGTCAGTGGCAGCATGGGCCTAAAAGTTGGGGGCTACACACAAGAATTCGATCTTAGGAGAACGGGTTTCCGTGTGACAAACAACTTTCAACATAAAGTTCAGCAACTTCGCTCGAATTGTCACTCTGCTATAGCCATGAGGAAATCTATGATATGCGCAGTGAAAAAAACTTACAAATATAAGTATCTCGCATGCTCACGCATCATACGAAAAGCGCCACAGCAGTCGCCGCACAACGTGATCCATCGTAACTACCTTATGCTACTCTCCTCTTGAGCCGCTTTAAATGCGCGGAAGTATCACAGGGGATAGTGTCTGCATTCATATGCAAGTATGAGCGCGATGACATGATATGCGATCAAATCTCACGTACCGTGGCGATAGCCTCCGGAACACAGCGTATAACTGTCTTCGCACTGGACGTCTTCCGTCCGCGCTGTTGGTGAGAAAACTGGGATAGACAAGACCGGTGAATGGAAGTCTAACAAAATGGCAAAGGTACAAGGCGGAAAGGGCACTTGACAGCTCGGACCTTGACAGTCAGACGCCGGTGAAGGATAATAGGTAAGTCCACACGCTTCGGGTGATGTATCATGAGGAGCGAGCAACTTCTTGAGAAAAAACAGAGTGAAGGATCGAATGATAAATTTGTTGAAGAGCAACAGCACCGGAATGCGCGACATGATGATATGATTCAGTTGCCTCGCATAATATCAAATTCGCACCAAGTCGCTATTAACCGATACCCTGGTACCATACATTGACACCAAAGACGAGGGCCGATCATTTGGACACTCTGATACTTGAGGTGGGATATCCTGGCAACATACTGGCTGCGATATTAATACTGTAACGACGACCGTCGTGGTATGGGAAGAGGCCTCGACTGTTTCGCAAGCGGCATAGCGGGGGGTGCTACTGTCAAAGATAGTAATGGTGTTGGAGGTAGAGGTCTCGAGCGTTTGGTTTGTAGCATCGAGGAAGATGGCTCCACCACTGGAAACAGGCGGGAAGGGCGTGGCATCAGCAAAACGTCCGAGATAAAATGTAACTTTAGATAAACTTGAAAAAGAAATGGAGATATTTTTGAACTTTGTGCCGGCTTTAAAGATAAAATCAATCTTCGGAAACTTAAAATTGAACAAATATCTCAAACAGCTCTGGCGCGGGTCCGGCAACTTAAACGACCGCAGTGAAACTTAAGCAGGACTTTTCGTGGGATGGAAGAGAGTAAGATGGAATAAAAACACAGTACTAGTAGATAACGAGCCGTATTGATAGCATGTACATACTACACAAGCAATAGAAGAAAAGAAAAGAAATTCTCAAAAGGCGATCTCGTGGGCATGATGGTCAGCATATTTGTTGACATAATATGTCTTGAAGGCATCGAGAGACTGGGACGGATGAAAATCCGGAGGTAGTACAACGTCGCCGAAGTCAGGAATGAGATGAGCCAGCCTCATAATAGAGTCGAGGTGGATGACGCCGTAGAAGGGTTGATTGTCAGCGTCGAAGTCCGGTTCGACGACCCATAAACCCGTGAGATCGTCGGGCTCATCTGCAACCGGCGAATACCAATGAATCAGGGCGCAGGGGTACTCCACGCCGCCGCACTCGAATGAAAAGAACATCCTCACTCTTGCTGCGTGAAGACCCCGGAAACCCTCTACCGTCGAATCGTTCTCCG
Source organism: Hermanssonia centrifuga (assembly GCA_001913855.2). Lineage (NCBI taxonomy): Eukaryota > Fungi > Basidiomycota > Agaricomycetes > Polyporales > Meruliaceae > Hermanssonia > Hermanssonia centrifuga. Next base: position 5,384 of record MLYV02000843.1, on the reverse strand, counting down.
CAAACACGCAGTCGTAACGAGCAGGGCCATTGAACCAAGAAGGCGTCGCTCTTATGCGTTCTCGACGCATTCCGCCAATACCAGATATATCGCTAGGTGCGTAGAACGTGGCGGCCGCAGAATGATAAACCTTTATGTGTTGTAGTGGCGGACACGGCGGGGTTGGAGAGCCATCGGGGAGCGGCTCACTGTGTGTTTGGTCGTATAGAAAGAATGCAACGAGGGAGGGGAGGTGTGGAACACCAAAGTGTGTCCCGAGCTCAGGTAGCGTGCGTGGGTAGGCACGCTCTGTAGCACAAGGAACGCTGTATCAGCAACTACAGTGATGATTGTAGGGTCATGATGACGTACCAGGTCGCTTTGCTAACGAGACGTCGCCCAGAACCCTTGGTCCCTCCATAGCACCATCTTCCTCAGAATCCCCACCGTCCTCGACTGCATTGCCCTCACTCGGCTGCTCCTCCTTGGACTCCCCATCTTCAGAGTCGTCAAGCTCATCGTCGCCAAGTGCCAGCGACAGGAATGCTTGCATAGCGTCTGATAGACAACTACCTTGAAGCATACCTCGATCGGTAAAATCCACGCGAGCTGCCGCAAGCTTATCGGTACGTTGATTTGTGCTCAACATCTGCGCTAGAGGGTTATATTTATTTGAGCGCCGCCATGGTTCCTTCACAGCTTTGATATGCTTTGACTCGGTAATGGACGAGCAAAGCCCGTTCGGCGCGCCGAATTGGCGAATATGATGGGGATAGTGGAAGGCCGAATGCTGCAGGGGAAGGGAGGAGAACCCCTCTGGTCGAACACCAGTTGTGACGAAGATCTGACGGTAGTGATGGTAGCGTTCCAGACAGTGGGTGATGCGAGCCACGGTGTCTTCGGTTTGGATAGAACGGCGCACAAGGTAGCAGAATTCCATAAAATATTTGATTGCCCGTGTCATGTCAGGTGGGATGAAGTTGACGACTGCCGGTAAAAAGATCTGGGGTATACCATCAGTAAGTTGCGTTAGATTGGGAGGTAGTAGTAAATACATACCTTCATGAGCCCCTTTGAATCATCGCCCGTCCACTGTTTGAAATCACGACCTTGGTGGAAGGGACGAAGGCCGGGGAAGGTAGGAACTGCTGCAAGACTGTAAATAATAGATTAGTACTAGATCCTTCAAGTAAACTAAAGTAATACGTACCGGCGATCTATCTGTCCCCAAATCCCATGCCCTACAGTCTCACCGTGCTCCAAAATAATGTAAGCAAACACCCAATCAACGAGATGTTCTTTGAAACAACCTTTGATGACCTGATGCAGGAGGTCGCCTGCCATCAGTTCATGGATATCAGCGTGAGGGAGGTCATCGCTGAAAGGCTGTAAGTATGATGGTAAGCGATTGATAGAATTCAAAATCAGATAGAAAGTGACTTTACCAAGATATCGTTGATAATCCCGTAGGTGTCCCATAAGTATTTGCGATTGCATACACGGGCGAGGGATTTGGCGTGCTCCCGTGTACGTACATTAAAGCCTTCGCAGAGATCTTCCAAATGCTGTCGTTGAGTGGGGCAGCTAGTAGTAAGAGTAGTTAATATTGTATAACGAAAAAGAAATGGCTCGACTCACGTTACACACCAATTCTGTACGATGGCAGTGACCACAATTTGCTCCATGTAGTCAGCAATATATGGCCCAAGTCCGTATAAGACCCGTCGAAAGTGCCCATCGGGACAGCGAGTTATATCAGGCTTGAGCATAAATGGACGAAGTGGGTTGAGAATTTCCGAGAGACTTGCATGGAAAAGCTGGCGCCGAAAGAGTCGAAAGCGGGAGTCATTTGCGTATCGTTTCTCGGCTGCAATGTACATCAAGGACTGAATGAAAAATCAGAATAAACTTACTTTTTGGGATCGAAAGAAATGCGATGATGAGGATCGCATTTCTGTGGGCGCGTCGAACATTGTTCCAAACGTTGCCGAGCGACATGTAAACAGGATGGTACTCATTCTGTCCCGTTGCGACGGAAACAGTTGTTTTATCGCTTCCGAGGATCAATGGACAATACATTGCGCCAGAGGTCTGGGGATCGTCAGCAATGATAACATCCTGCTAGGGCTGATCAATAACGCGTCATCCAAGATTTGAATAGCTTCCTACCGCTTGCTTCCACGCCCAATTGCCAGACATCAAGTTTGTATATTGTCGCTTGAGCGAGGGGTCGTACTCACGGTAAGGCGCAACATCGAATTCATCTGCAAAATCAGGGTTAGCAAGCATGTTTCGCACACATACCAGTGGATCCCGATGGGAAACTTCATATTCGGCCGTCATCCAAGGTGGTGGATTAGGTGGGAGGTCGCCAGTATAGCGCACTTTGAAAGAGGTCCATGGGGCATCACCGAAGGGTATAGAGTCGATCGTTTCAAGCATGTGTGGGACACCAGCGAAAGGTGGTAAGGCACCATAAGGAATCAAAGATGCGGCCCATAGCTCCAGAAGGCGATCAATGTTGCCTTGCGACATTCGAGCTCTCTGGAAGAGAAAGTCGGCTGTTTCAAACTGAAGTCGGGATGCAAAGGGTGTCCAATCATTCGTAGCGGATTCGGTACGACAGGATGGCTGTGATGTGGGATCGTTAAGAAACCTTCCCTGTGAATCACAAGGGCGCCCTGTCAGAGGAAATCGGACACAAGTTAGAGAATACTGTACTTAGAAAGGAGAGATACACACACCGTTCATCTTTGGATGTACAAGATGGTATAGCCGACCATCCTTGAGTACCTGATGCTGGGGACTGTCGTCCAGGGGCTGAACAGTGATATTGGGCTCGTTATTGATTGCAGCGCCGTGGGTAGGGAGAGTGTGGCCATGAGGACGAGCGTGGAAAGTGTGGGTGTGCTTGGTAAGTCCAGAAAGATTGCGCAAAACCCTATGACAGCTAGGGCAGAGAAGTCGAACAGGGTTGAATGCCCTGTTTTCCTTACCATCGCGTCGATCCCTTGGGGAGCTTGCAGGCATGGCAAAGGAGATGGTTGAGTATCGGGGGATGTAGGCGGTATGGCGCACATCCCTCTTGACAGACCTCGGGCTGCGGTTGATGGGGTAAGGCGGCAGCATAGCGGGAGTACCTGGGCGAGCCGAAACGTAAGCTACCAGAATGCTGCACATGTGCGTACGTACGCCTCTGAGAGCCTTCCTGTTTCTTCCGTGTGTCGCTCAGTCGCCCTATTCCTGTCAGTTACAAATTTGCTCCCACCCACGTTCACCTACCGTCACAACAACTTCTCCTCTGCAACAATGCCTGTCACCACCCGCACTGCAAACAGCGACACTCACCCAGGAAACCCTGTGATTGCAGGCCAGAGAAAGCGTCGCACCAAAGCAGAGATGCAAGCAGCTAAAGAAGCGGAAGTATCAGCGCAAGCTACAAAGATGAGCGACGAACAAACCAGAAAGGCCGTTCTTGAACGGCTCGAGTTTCTTGAATCTCAGGCTGCCAGCACAGCTAAGGCCAAGCTAGCTGCAATTTCCATGCCTCCAACGCCTCGTAGCCTTGTCGTCAAGGGTGCCGGAGGTTCCCGGGGGAAAGGTACCAAGGCTGCTGGGATAGCTATGAATATGAAGGGAGGTAAAGACAAGAAGGCTGATCTACAGGAGGCCAAGAACAAGTCAGTCAGTAAGGTGCCGAAGACAAATGACCAACTTACTCAACGCAACGTTGAGATCGTCAGAGATGCGTTGGAGACGCCAACTCCGAAGGGACGCAGTGGCAAGAGAGCTGAAATGTTAATGTGAGTTCTAATGCCTGATTCTACCTTCAGTCGAGTTGAGGAAACATCTGGGAAGGCCGTTGACAACTTCGGATGAGTCTGGTAGTAGCCCGGCGAAGCGCAAGACCTACGAACGACAGACTACTAAGTAAGTCATCGTCCCTGAGAGCCAAACTCAACTGACTTACCTCTGAGCAGCGTCGGAAACAAGAAGGCGAAGGCCAGTGCTGGTGATCAAGCCTCCGGGTTCCGCGACGGGTACATTGCCAGTGGTAGTGCTAGCCGCAAAGGGCCAGACAATGCTAAGGCCAAGACCGTCCAGGCTAAGAAGGCGGCCATGCTTGACAGCGATCCCATTGAGGAGGAGGACATCGACATCGACATGCTGCAAGACGAGGACTTTGACGACGAAGTTAGTGAAGCCGCTGGGGAGATGGAAGAGGGGGGAAAGGTAGAAGTGATTGATGTGGACGCTTTTGCCACCTCATCGGAAGGCGGAGAGAGCGTTCCATTTGGGAAAGACGCATTTGGGAACGACTCATTTGGGGATGATGCGGAGGTGAGTCGCAGCATTTATGCTGACCTATCGCAGGCAAGCTAATGTCACCTCCTTGTCTGCGTGTCATCCGCAAGGCAAGTGTCAGTCAAACCTTGTTAGACAGGCTTCTGATAACAACTCACCTATTCTAGGAACGCTCCAAGAAGCCCTTTGAGCGTGAGGCTGTATCTGTGGAGGTTGGAATGTCAGACCACGGCCGAATTTACGGACCTCCGTGGGGTCGCAATCCTGCACCCAAAGAGAAATGGAACAAATTTGACTTACCAATTGCTCCTAAGGACCACAAGATGTTCAGCGAGGAATTCATCCATCGCTTCATCGAGTGGGTCGGGAATCAGCGCGTGACTTTCAATATCAATGCCTTGAACATCCTGATGGCCATGCAGATGTCATGGAATGCCGTGTTCTTACCGGCATACCCGCTGACAATTGCACGTCACACGGCTGTGTATGATATCGTGAGTGATTAATGCAACAATAGAACCATCTGATGGAAACTTTGTGCTTACCTATTCCAGACAATGCAAAAGACCTACCAATGGCGCAACACATTGGGGGCCCTTGCATACGACTGCGTCGAAGGTTACTTCCAGGAGCGTAAGGACATTCTCAAGAACGACGACGAACGCGCAGCTCATGTTGATGAGCTGCTGAAGATGGGCGGTAAATTACCGTTCCTCTACGTTCGCATCAGAACTAATGAAGAAAGTGGGAAGGTCAGTACTTTTCTTAACAGAAGGAATATTTACTCATCGGATTTCTACAGCGTGAGGGAGTCGGGGCCTTCCAAGGACCGATCGTCCTCAAGGTCTTCGCTGCTCATCTGAAGGCTCTTGAGGCTATTGATAAGCGGCCCGTGTCCAACTCAATTAAACCTTACGGCGCTTTAGCACTTGCTGCAACTGCAGTGGGTTTTTTAATCTGTAGTCTAAATAAATTCGTCAGTACTAATTCGTTGAGTAGGTTGAGCGCGCATTCACAGCAAGCGCAGGAGGTTATGTGAATCGAATCCACAGCTGGTTTAGCGATCGCAATTGGGGCGATGTTTCCTTGAAGTACTTGGC